>OU611873.1:12479076-12584993 GCA_914767815.1 Eupsilia transversa | reverse complement strand
CCCTTCCCTAATTTTTAATGTACTATCGGCAAAAGTTACGCATGCTCACTTAAGAAAATATTTCTGCGGAAGCGCAGTTAGTGTCAAACCACACCCCTTCCTGGTTTCGCCCAATTAGAGACAATATGCATTTGTGTGAGTACAGCGCGTGTAACAAAAAATTACAACAAACATTAGCCAGTGCCAGTGCCAATTTGCATGTCGCTAATGGCTGCCGCTTCCCGCTCCTCGCTCGCCATTTCATTTTACGACCTGCTTATTTCTATCGGACTGATTGCCGATAGTAGAGTAGCCTTCATTTTTTTTAAATCCATTCACTCTCATTGGTGCCAACGCGCATTTTTTTCTTCGATATAGCGCCTGGCTTGTTGAAAATATTTCTGTAATATTTCAAATATTAAGCTGTATTTCCTTTTGAAAATTATATATTGGTTTTATTACTTGAAAAGCTTCCGAATTTTAAAGTGGCATAGGAACTGAAGCTTTATTGTATTTGTCAACAAACTCTTGTCTTTTGCAATGCCGGCAACGCGATGATTATAGTATCAATTAACGAAAAGTAAAGTGTGGGTTTTATTAAACTCCAGCTTTACGTGCTGAAAATTTTGGATCTGTCCTCTGTCCAGCCGTTTATGAACCACCTAACGGTAAGCACATCCTGCACGACATGCCTCGAACATTTTTTCGGAAAGATACGTTGTTCGTAAAAACTCGTTACATTTACGATCAAATCTAAGGTGTGACAAATAAATGGATAAAACGAATATTACAACTATTAAAAGTATTAAACCGTATACAAGGAACAACTATAAAACATTCGAGATAATCTAAGGTAATAAAATAATATAACTTAAAATATTTTGCAATTTTTTTACAAACCTATTTTATGACCCTTCTATTAAGCCATCCTATTGTTTAACACTGGTTAAACAATAGGACGGCTTAATAGAAGGGTTGTTCTGTAGTTGCAAGAGTTGCGCTGCCAATAAACAAAAAGCTCTGATAACATTGTATGAACTGCGCCAAGTATTGGTTTAAATACTACTGTATTTGTGCTATTTCAATAAAGACAGAGCAATATAAGAAAAAGGGTTCACTAATGTTTTACCAAAACACAGTTGAGATTTTTTTTGTTTACAACCAACGTTTCGTACACTTACTTATATTTATTTCACCAACAACGTATTCCGCATTTTTTTTATTTTATAAACACTCGCTTTACAAACATTTATTTAGCTAATGCTTCTCTTTACATCATTTATATATCTTTCCTTTAATAATAAATTATTTTGGAAAAATCACATAAACTCTAAGTATCATTTTATTTAAAAAAAAACTAAATTGATTGTATCTATTTACGATTTCCATTTGGCTAAAACGATTTACAGGCAAGTATTGAAGTTCTTTAAAGCTACTAAAGTATTTGTTTTCTATATAATATTCTAGTCGTTTTGGCAATCGATTTGTTAAAAAAATAGTTAACCTAATCAAACTAGTTCGATTCCGGATAGCCTACAATTTTTTTTTTCTATTATTACAATTCGATTTGTGGCATTTAATTATTTTTAAAGTATAATATTTGTTGATTTACAAATTAAAATTACCCTTTTGCCTATTTAATGAGTTCCATTTTTAGGAAATTGCATAATAATGCAAGATGTAAAACGCTTTTATTGCAAACATTGTTTTATGAGATAACATGAAAAAATAATGAATTGTTAGTCAAACAATACGTTAATCGAAAAAAATATATCGATTAATTAATTTCTGAAAAGAATTATTTGACAAACTTTTTGTTGAATAATGATGAAATGACAAATCATGTTTTTGCCAATCGTTGCTTGTCAAGTAAAACTTTGGGTTAAAATTTAGTATCGTTCGGCAGGAGGGGGGAGAGGGGGTTGGGGGTAGGTGGGATGGGTGCCCCCTATCCCTTGTCACCACTCCCATGAAAAGGTAACGCACCGTTCTTGAGAAAAATAAATTATTGTAAACTAACCTCAAAACACATTAAAGTTGCTTCTGCAACTGTTCCGGCCCGGCACTGCCGGCTATGATAATAAGACGTGGTTTAAAAAAAATAACCACCTTCACCTTCTAACCTAACCTGTCCGGGTGAGTCGGGGTGCCCCAAGTCCTCGGGACTTGGGGCACCCCGACTCGGACAGGTTACAATAATTCTCTCGCTCACTCTTGCATCATCAATTCCGGATCAGCCCCAGAAGGAATTTCAAGAAATCGAAATTATGTAGGTACTAGCTTTCGCCCGCGGCTTCGCCCGCGTGGAGGTCGGAAATTGTCCTACAGGAAAGTACTTCCGGGGAAAAAAGTAGGTACTTTATCCAGGTTATAAATCATCAATTTGCAAATTTCATCCAAATCCGTTAGCCGTTTTTGTATAATTGAGTAACAAACATCCAAACACACAAACATACAAACTGTCACCTTTATAATATCAGTAAGATTACGTCATTATGAAGTTTTAAGTGGGTATATTACTGCAAAGTTTCATCAAAATCCGTTCAGTAGTTTTTGCGTAAAAGAATAACAAACGTCCATCCATCCATCCTCACACACTTTCGCATTTAGGGGTATGAGGAACAGGGTGTAAAGTTCACTCATCCCCCATAGTAAAGGGAGGATCCTCCTACCAGACGGGTGTTATGTCTGGCGGGCAATTGCCCAAGGACTGATGTCGGATAGTCTTATATATATGAATCGCGCGGTAAACTTAAATAGCGCGATGCAGGATCTGTGACGTCAGGTCTTTGATACTTAGTTCGTATGTGGCGGTGTAGATGCCGCCACATCACTCCCCTCCGGAGACCGGAGGTCGATAGTGGGCTGAGTCTTGTATCTTGCGATGCTTGGCAGTGCCAGTTGAGGTTCCAGTGAGTCGGAACCGGGTGCCGCATAGTTCACAGTGGGTCGGAACTGTCTGCGGTGATTGAGGGTGCTTTGAGTTTTGAGTTTTTGAGTTTGATTCCCCAGTGAGTCGGGGTGGCGCTGCGTTGTGATCCAGTGCGTCGGATGTGGTACAGCGCCGGGTTGCTGATGAGGCTGAGGGTAGTGACCAGGAATGCGCGTTCGCTGCATGCTGGTGGTCAGGATACCCGTTGAAGCCGTGGGTGCTGGCTGGCTGTGTGACTCGCCTCACGAAAGCTTGCGGGAGTGATGTTGATGACGTCACGCTGAAGTAGTTGCACGAAGGCTGCGTTGACGTTCATATTCGGGGTCACCAATTTAGGAGTATGAGGAACAGGGTGTAAAGTTCTCTCATCCCCCATAGAAAAGGGAGGATCCTCCTACCAGACGGGTGTTATGTCTGGCGGGCAATTGCCCAAGGACTGATGTCGGATAGTCTTATATATATGAATCGCGCGGTAAACTTAAATAGCGCGATGCAGGATCTGTGACGTCAGGTCTTTGATACTTAGTTCGTATGTGGCGGTGTAGATGCCGCCACACGCATTTATAATATTAGTAAGTAGGAGCACTCCCGAGGAGATATTTAGGACACTGGCAGCCTCATGGATGACCAAGGGCATTGAAGTCGGTAGTTGGAGGTTGACAAACCTCCGATTTGTCGACGACATAGTACTTTTTTGCCCCCACAGCTCTGGAACTACAGACTATGCTTCAAGACCTAAGCACGGCAAGCCTCAGGGTTGGACTCACGATGAATCGGTCTTAAACAAAAACCATAACCAACAGCACTAAGTGTAGTTTCGAGGTAGATGGGCAGGAAACACATGTCGATGAGTACATCTACTTGGGCCAGTTAGTTGCTTTCGAAAACAGGTAACAAAAGGAATTCTATCGCTGCATCGAAAATGCCTGGAAAAGGTACTGGTCTCTGAAGACGGTAATGAAAGGCGATCTGCCGATCTCCATGAAGCGAACACTCATCGATATGTGTATTCTGCCTGTCCTAACCTACGGTACGCAGACCTGGCCTGGACCTGGTCTTACCGAGTCGCAAAAGTTTCTTCTTGGGGTTTGCCAAAGAGCAATGGAACGAAGCATTCTAGGCGTAAAACGAACTGACAATTATCGAAACACTACGCTGCGCTCTAAAACGGGGATTCTTGATGTAGGCAAAAAGGCTGCCAAGCTAAAATGGGATTGGGCGGGTCATGTAAGCCGCATGCATAGCGACCGCTGGGCAACAGTCTCCACACGGCGGGTGCCTGAGGATGGACGGCACCGCCGAGGCCGGCCTAGGAAGAGGAGGCGAGACGACCTAGACGCAAACCGCAAGGGTTGGATCGAGGAGGCCCTGGAGAAAGATGCTTGGAAGTATTTGGGGAGGCCTTTGCTGAGCAATGGGACGGTGTAGGCTAATCGATAAATATAAAAATGTCGTGCCACGGTGCTTGTGGTCGCACTCCTCCGAAACGGCTCGACCGATTTTTACGAAAATTTTATGTTTATTTAGTAGGTATGACAATAGGTCGTAAAGAGGTAGGTATGCAGGTAGGGTAGGTAGATAAGTAGATAGGTAGGGTAGCGTAGGTGGATAGGTAGGGTACGGTAGGTGGATAGGTAGGTGTGCCGTAGATAAGCACTTAGTGCTACCAGTGCGAAACCGGGGCGGGAAGCTAGTATAAAAACAAAAAAATATAAATTGCAATATTACTGTGAAGTTTCATCAAAATCCGTTCAGTAGTTTCTGCGTGAAAGAGTAACAAACATCCATTCATCCTCACAAACTTTCGCATTTATAATATTAGTAGAATAATATAAGTAATTAAAATAAAAACCAATTGCGTAACACACTATCAATCAAAATCTGAATGATTTTATGGATATTGCTAATCCATTGCTTCATTAATTATTATGTTCGAGAAATCTGTCAACAACGTAAATAACGCAATTAATTTTGTTGAACTGTCAAAATGAGACCCATTGCTATTGTAAGTGTGTTACGCAATTACCCCGTTGATATAGGACATCTAACACGTTCCTGTGGGATAATTTCCGACATTCACGACGTTAATTAAAGCATAAATTTGAATTTTAAAACTAACCGTTATTCTTAAACTAACAAAAAAAGAAAGACTTCTAATATCTAATTAAAATAAAAACTACTATAATATATTTCTACTTTAAATACTACCAAAAAATTTTTATTAGACCATGGCGCGTCATTATCTGGCCCACCGCTCACCCCCGCTTCATTCTTATCGTTGTAACTTTTAAACTATTCTTCCAAATGTCTTAGTTAAAAACAAAGTAATAAAGACAAAGTTTATCTACATTAAATACCGAAAGCGATGAAGTTATTCATTTTGATTAGAATTAACTAAATACTCCAAAATGTGCAATGTAAAAAAGTCTCCATTTTAAATGTATTTATGGCTCACTATTTTAGCTATAATGGCTTCCACATAAAAGATAGATATATGCTGTCGCGGACTTTTATTTAGAACTATTTTAGACAAACAATCCCACGATACATTATCTTCGTATAACTCTAACGGTTTAGGCAGCGCACGCCAAGATAGCTCTCAGAGGGCAGAAATTTTTCCGACTTACTTCATACTTATCGTTATATTATGGCAAAATCAAACAAAATCATTATAAATTGTAGCCTATGTGTTATTCTGATGTATAAGCTAGATCACTGTAAAGTTTCATCAAAATCTGTTCAATAGTTTTTGCGTGAAAGAGTAACAAACATCCATACATCCATCCATCCATCCATCCTCACAAACTTTCGCATTTATAATATTAGTAGGATAGGATAATCATTCAATATACGTATTTTATTCCTAATTAATGTGAAGCAAAACATTTTAGTATGTTGAAATTACGTAAAACGAAACGTTCAAAAGACAAAATGTCAAAAATGACAAATTATTGCAATTTTTTTACGATTTTGTTTTATTTCTTTCACGTAAACCATTTCATCTCCGCAACTTAAGGGCCTATATGTCGTCAAATTGCTTAGCAAGATCCGCCGTTATGTCGAAACTACTGCAGCATTAATTTTGAAATAAATATATGTTAAAGTTGAGGATTAATGTTAGCGACTATGTTAGCCGATTTCATAAAATTTTCTATATAGAAAAAAAATCTAAAGTTACCTCCAAACCGAACAATTAACTCCGCTATTCAAAAAATACTTCAAATTAGATCATGAAACTTGGCACACTAACTGAATTAACTATAAAGCAGCGACTATGTTTCTTATTTTTTTGAATTTACCATTATTTTTGCCGTAAAAAGCAATTACCTAAACTTTTGCCGATTTATTGCCGCCACCGTCTCGCTGGCACTCAGTCCGCGAGTAATATGGTGCGAGCGAGATAAAAACCTCAGGTTGGGTGGGCTCTTAAAACATTGCTTGGAGCTGTGGGCTTGGAGGCTTCTAATAACATGATGTAATAAAATATAATATACTTTCTGTAATAAAATATAATTATACTCCCAACTCGATGGGTTTTCGCTTTATAACTGACTAGCTTTCGCCCGCGGCTTCGCCCGCGTGGAGGTCGGAAATTGTCCTACAGGAAAGTACTTCCGGGGAAAAAAGTAGGTACTTTATCCAGGTTATAAATCATCAATTTGCAAATTTCATCCAAATCCGTTAGCCGTTTTTGTATAATTGAGTAACAAACATCCAAACACACAAACATACAAACTGTCACCTTTATAATATCAGTAAGATTACGTCATTATGAAGTTTTAAGTGGGTATATTACTGCAAAGTTTCATCAAAATCCGTTCAGTAGTTTTTGCGTAAAAGAATAACAAACGTCCATCCATCCATCCTCACACACTTTCGCATTTAGGGGTATGAGGAACAGGGTGTAAAGTTCACTCATCCCCCATAGTAAAGGGAGGATCCTCCTACCAGACGGGTGTTATGTCTGGCGGGCAATTGCCCAAGGACTGATGTCGGATAGTCTTATATATATGAATCGCGCGGTAAACTTAAATAGCGCGATGCAGGATCTGTGACGTCAGGTCTTTGATACTTAGTTCGTATGTGGCGGTGTAGATGCCGCCACATCACTCCCCTCCGGAGACCGGAGGTCGATAGTGGGCTGAGTCTTGTATCTTGCGATGCTTGGCAGTGCCAGTTGAGGTTCCAGTGAGTCGGAACCGGGTGCCGCATAGTTCACAGTGGGTCGGAACTGTCTGCGGTGATTGAGGGTGCTTTGAGTTTTGAGTTTTTGAGTTTGATTCCCCAGTGAGTCGGGGTGGCGCTGCGTTGTGATCCAGTGCGTCGGATGTGGTACAGCGCCGGGTTGCTGATGAGGCTGAGGGTAGTGACCAGGAATGCGCGTTCGCTGCATGCTGGTGGTCAGGATACCCGTTGAAGCCGTGGGTGCTGGCTGGCTGTGTGACTCGCCTCACGAAAGCTTGCGGGAGTGATGTTGATGACGTCACGCTGAAGTAGTTGCACGAAGGCTGCGTTGACGTTCATATTCGGGGTCACCAATTTAGGAGTATGAGGAACAGGGTGTAAAGTTCTCTCATCCCCCATAGAAAAGGGAGGATCCTCCTACCAGACGGGTGTTATGTCTGGCGGGCAATTGCCCAAGGACTGATGTCGGATAGTCTTATATATATGAATCGCGCGGTAAACTTAAATAGCGCGATGCAGGATCTGTGACGTCAGGTCTTTGATACTTAGTTCGTATGTGGCGGTGTAGATGCCGCCACACGCATTTATAATATTAGTAAGTAGGAGCACTCCCGAGGAGATATTTAGGACACTGGCAGCCTCATGGATGACCAAGGGTATGAAGTCGGTAGTTGGAGGTTGACAAACCTCCGATTTGTCGACGACATAGTACTTTTTTGCCCCCACAGCTCTGGAACTACAGACTATGCTTCAAGACCTAAGCACGGCAAGCCTCAGGGTTGGACTCACGATGAATCGGTCTTAAACAAAAACCATAACCAACAGCACTAAGTGTAGTTTCGAGGTAGATGGGCAGGAAACACATGTCGATGAGTACATCTACTTGGGCCAGTTAGTTGCTTTCGAAAACAGGTAACAAAAGGAATTCTATCGCTGCATCGAAAATGCCTGGAAAAGGTACTGGTCTCTGAAGACGGTAATGAAAGGCGATCTGCCGATCTCCATGAAGCGAACACTCATCGATATGTGTATTCTGCCTGTCCTAACCTACGGTACGCAGACCTGGCCTGGACCTGGTCTTACCGAGTCGCAAAAGTTTCTTCTTGGGGTTTGCCAAAGAGCAATGGAACGAAGCATTCTAGGCGTAAAACGAACTGACAATTATCGAAACACTACGCTGCGCTCTAAAACGGGGATTCTTGATGTAGGCAAAAAGGCTGCCAAGCTAAAATGGAATTGGGCGGGTCATGTAAGCCGCATGCATAGCGACCGCTGGGCAACAGTCTCCACACGGCGGGTGCCTGAGGATGGACGGCACCGCCGAGGCCGGCCTAGGAAGAGGAGGCGAGACGACCTAGACGCAAACCGCAAGGGTTGGATCGAGGAGGCCCTGGAGAAAGATGCTTGGAAGTATTTGGGGAGGCCTTTGCTGAGCAATGGGACGGTGTAGGCTAATCGATAAATATAAAAATGTCGTGCCACGGTGCTTGTGGTCGCACTCCTCCGAAACGGCTCGACCGATTTTTACGAAAATTTTATGTTTATTTAGTAGGTATGACAATAGGTCGTAAAGAGGTAGGTATGCAGGTAGGGTAGGTAGATAAGTAGATAGGTAGGGTAGCGTAGGTGGATAGGTAGGGTACGGTAGGTGGATAGGTAGGTGTGCCGTAGATAAGCACTTAGTGCTACCAGTGCGAAACCGGGGCGGGAAGCTAGTATAAAAACAAAAAAATATAAATTGCAATATTACTGTGAAGTTTCATCAAAATCCGTTCAGTAGTTTCTGCGTGAAAGAGTAACAAACATCCATTCATCCTCACAAACTTTCGCATTTATAATATTAGTAGAATAATATAAGTAATTAAAATAAAAACCAATTGCGTAACACACTATCAATCAAAATCTGAATGATTTTATGGATATTGCTAATCCATTGCTTCATTAATTATTATGTTCGAGAAATCTGTCAACAACGTAAATAACGCAATTAATTTTGTTGAACTGTCAAAATGAGACCCATTGCTATTGTAAGTGTGTTACGCAATTACCCCGTTGATATAGGACATCTAACACGTTCCTGTGGGATAATTTCCGACATTCACGACGTTAATTAAAGCATAAATTTGAATTTTAAAACTAACCGTTATTCTTAAACTAACAAAAAAAGAAAGACTTCTAATATCTAATTAAAATAAAAACTACTATAATATATTTCTACTTTAAATACTACCAAAAAAATTTTATTAGACCATGGCGCGTCATTATCTGGCCCACCGCTCACCCCCGCTTCATTCTTATCGTTGTAACTTTTAAACTATTCTTCCAAATGTCTTAGTTAAAAACAAAGTAATAAAGACAAAGTTTATCTACATTAAATACCGAAAGCGATGAAGTTATTCATTTTGATTAGAATTAACTAAATACTCCAAAATGTGCAATGTAAAAAAGTCTCCATTTTAAATGTATTTATGGCTCACTATTTTAGCTATAATGGCTTCCACATAAAAGATAGATATATGCTGTCGCGGACTTTTATTTAGAACTATTTTAGACAAACAATCCCACGATACATTATCTTCGTATAACTCTAACGGTTTAGGCAGCGCACGCCAAGATAGCTCTCAGAGGGCAGAAATTTTTCCGACTTACTTCATACTTATCGTTATATTATGGCAAAATCAAACAAAATCATTATAAATTGTAGCCTATGTGTTATTCTGATGTATAAGCTAGATCACTGTAAAGTTTCATCAAAATCTGTTCAATAGTTTTTGCGTGAAAGAGTAACAAACATCCATACATCCATCCATCCATCCATCCTCACAAACTTTCGCATTTATAATATTAGTAGGATTTGAAGTTAGAAACAATTTTTATTAATAACTCGTAAAATATGCATTACCTTTTAATAAGAGTGGTAGCGTTATAATCGTGGACCCAACCTCTACCAACTTTGACAACTTTTACCTCCTTACAACTGCCAAACGATACTAGATCCAACCCAATTAATTGCACAAGTATAAAAAAAAACGTCTATAAAAACATTTTATACCTTTACGCAGTGCCGGTCAACGCGCCTAGCTTGTTCGCTGCATTTTGTATGGCAGCATCGCCTAAGACATCGTGTAAATTGGGGAGGCAGTAATAGTTTAAATAAATAACTAAAAGACATAATTAGACAAAATAAAATTTTGTTAAACATTTCTTATTCCAAATTAATAAAAATGTTTGTTGACAGTTAATACTAATTTAATATAGCAATTACATTATTACATTTCCTAAACCGAACAGAAAGTATGAGTTCGCAATTACTTCTTGTCAACAATAATAATTCATAAAGAGCTCATGCCGGCAGTGTCCATTAAAAAAACATCTCACAAACAATTGAGAATAGCACGCGCCTGTGTGCGTCACACTTCTGTACATCATTATAATAATACGAACTTTTACGAACACTACTAAAATACGCTTCGTGCATCCTATTGGTCAAAATACATGCATTGAGCGATCGAGTCGTGAGCCGTGCTATGGGATTATAGCCTTAAAGGTGAGCATGCGGAACATTGGTCGATAGTACCTAAATAAGTTATTTTATTTTATGATTCATTTACTAAATTAAAGTTCATAGATGACTGGAGCGTTTATACGCGATAGTTTTTTATTTAACAGCAATATGATGAAAATAACAACGAAAAACTTTGAAAAAGTGCAAAAGTGTGGTTATTTTCTTTGCTCTTTACACGTAAAGAAAAAGACAGAGACAAAGGCAAACGCTCGGTGCGCCCTTAAGGCGCGATTCCATTAGGCAAGTTACTTGTATGCAAGTTGCAAATTGCATACAAATTGAACAAACCTGCATACAAGCTACAACTTGTGTGAGGTAGTTTGAACTTGTACATTTCATACATTACATTACATATCTCAAAAACATGTTTCCAATGCAAGCAACTTGTACGCAAATGTGACGTCATACTTGCATGCAAAACTTGCCTAATGGAATCGCGGCTTTAACGAAAAAAGAACGGTTGCAAGTAGCCTGGATTGAAAGAAATAGAGGAATACAGTGGAATGAAGGCGCCATACCATATTTTAACTATAAAGCTAATTTGGGTAGTAAAAAATTTTTTTTTTTACAAAAGGTAGCAAAAAAGGGTTATGGTTAAAAGATATATTCGGAATTGATAATGTATATAATTTAGAAAGTAAGCAGTGTCCATAGCATTGTATAAAAAATATTCAAATTCATCTGATATTATAAGTTGTATCAATCATACCAATATTTGTGCCTTAAAAAAATTATTTTGTTTAAATAAGTGGTGTGTCGAAAATAATGTTCTTATATCATATGCAGCAATGTAAATATACAAGCCAACCTTTTTTTCATACCAACATTTTAGTTTTATTTTAACTACTATCTTCGTTAATTTATGATGTCATAAATATAACACAACATGATGGAACAGTATGCTGATTGTAGTATGAACAGCACAACATTATGTAGAATCTACAATTAAATACTACTAGCATTAGATTCTAAGTAACTTATAAATTGCTTACAAATTAGTTTGCACGACATTTCATTCTTTACAATTATTGTAGTGTGAAGGTTCATTACGAAATAATTGTATCGTTTCATTTTGTAAAGTCATTTATAGGAGTAGTACTTGTAAGAATATATTTATTTGAGACTAGCTGCTGCCCGCGGCTTCGCCCGCGTGAGTGTCGGAAATTACCCCATACATCCCCATGGGTTTTAAGTATAAATATTGAGTTTCGAGTTAATCGGACAGCGCGTTAAAATTCTTCCATACAAACATTGACACCCCCCAACCTTTTAGGGGGTAATTTAGAAAAACAAAAAACTACAAACTTTATAATTTATTTAGATAACTATTCGTGCGAAGTTTCATGTTTATTACCTCAAGGAATAAGATTTTTCATACAAACTTTCATCCCTTATTTTACCCCCTTAGGGGTTGAATTTTGAAAAATCCTGATACACGTTATTCTTAATTTTTGGGTTTAAGTATAAACATTGAGTTTCGAGTTAATCGGACAGCGCGTTAAAATTCTTCCATACAAACTTTGACACCCCCCAACCGTAGGATAGGGTACTTTTCCGGGATAAAAAGTACCCAGTGTGGTGCCCAGGATAATAAAGAATAATTATATCAAGTTTCATCGTAATCGAACCGGTAGTTTTTGCGTGATGCCTGAACAAACAGACAGACAGACAGACAAAAAAAATTTTAATCAAATTTTTGGGTTCGGTGTCGGTCTAGTAACACCCCCTGCCATTTATTTTTTTGATATCTTCAATGTACAGAATTTTCACTTCTAAAGATTTATTATAAGTATAGAATAGATATAGATAATAATATGCAAAGCAGTCAGACAATAAATAAATACAATCCTCGATATTACATGTATAATACTTATAAAATGCGTGAATTATCGTTTAGACATTATTGGGCAACGGTTGATTCAAGGAGAAGATTGGTGATGGAAATAGCCGACGCTGGATTTTTTTACTGTGGAAATCATTGATGTATAAAATAGGGAAGATAGGCCACTCTCTAACATCACATAAATAATAAATGGACTAGAAACACTTACATGTAAACACACCCACACAACTACATTTCCCGATGTCTTGCGGCATGTGCTCGACAACCGAAATAGAGAGACATTACGCGGGCTATAGCGGGAACGATATAGCAATAATTGTCACTGTTACGTGCAAGCGAAATCGCGTCAGCAGCCGAATGTTGGCCGAAAGTTTACGATTAGGAAATTAAATCCTACTTCCTACTTAATATTATAAATGCGAAAGTTTGTGAGGATGGATGGATGGATGGATGTATGGATGTTTGTTACTCTTTCACGCAAAAACTATTGAACAGATTTTGATGAAACTTTACAGTGATCTAGCTTATACATCAGAATAACACATAGGCTACAATTTATAATGATTTTGTTTGATTTTGCCATAATATAACGATAAGTATGAAGTAAGTCGGAAAAATTTCTGCCCTCTGAGAGCTATCTTGGCGTGCGCTGCCTAAACCGTTAGAGTTATACGAAGATAATGTATCGTGGGATTGTTTGTCTAAAATAGTTCTAAATAAAAGTCCGCGACAGCATATATCTATCTTTTATGTGGAAGCCATTATAGCTAAAATAGTGAGCCATAAATACATTTAAAATGGAGACTTTTTTACATTGCACATTTTGGAGTATTTAGTTAATTCTAATCAAAATGAATAACTTCATCGCTTTCGGTATTTAATGTAGATAAACTTTGTCTTTATTACTTTGTTTTTAACTAAGACATTTGGAAGAATAGTTTAAAAGTTACAACGATAAGAATGAAGCGGGGGTGAGCGGTGGGCCAGATAATGACGCGCCATGGTCTAATAAAAATTTTTTGGTAGTATTTAAAGTAGAAATATATTATAGTAGTTTTTATTTTAATTAGATATTAGAAGTCTTTCTTTTTTTGTTAGTTTAAGAATAACGGTTAGTTTTAAAATTCAAATTTATGCTTTAATTAACGTCGTGAATGTCGGAAATTATCCCACAGGAACGTGTTAGATGTCCTATATCAACGGGGTAATTGCGTAACACACTTACAATAGCAATGGGTCTCATTTTGACAGTTCAACAAAATTAATTGCGTTATTATGTTGTTGACAGATTTCTCGAACATAATAATTAATGAAGCAATGGATTAGCAATATTCATAAAATCATTCAGATTTTGATTGATAGTGTGTTACGCAATTGGTTTTTATTTTAATTACTTATATTATTCTACTAATATTATAAATGCGAAAGTTTGTGAGGATGAATGGATGTTTGTTACTCTTTCACGCAGAAACTACTGAACGGATTTTGATGAAACTTCACAGTAATATTGCAATTTATATTTTTTTGTTTTTATACTAGCTTCCCGCCCCGGTTTCGCACTGGTAGCACTAAGTGCTTATCTACGGCACACCTACCTATCCACCTACCGTACCCTACCTATCCACCTACGCTACCCTACCTATCTACTTATCTACCTACCCTACCTGCATACCTACCTCTTTACGACCTATTGTCATACCTACTAAATAAACATAAAATTTTCGTAAAAATCGGTCGAGCCGTTTCGGAGGAGTGCGACCACAAGCACCGTGGCACGACATTTTTATATTTATCGATTAGCCTACACCGTCCCATTGCTCAGCAAAGGCCTCCCCAAATACTTCCAAGCATCTTTCTCCAGGGCCTCCTCGATCCAACCCTTGCGGTTTGCGTCTAGGTCGTCTCGCCTCCTCTTCCTAGGCCGGCCTCGGCGGTGCCGTCCATCCTCAGGCACCCGCCGTGTGGAGACTGTTGCCCAGCGGTCGCTATGCATGCGGCTTACATGACCCGCCCAATCCCATTTTAGCTTGGCAGCCTTTTTGCCTACATCAAGAATCCCCGTTTTAGAGCGCAGCGTAGTGTTTCGATAATTGTCAGTTCGTTTTACGCCTAGAATGCTTCGTTCCATTGCTCTTTGGCAAACCCCAAGAAGAAACTTTTGCGACTCGGTAAGACCAGGTCCAGGCCAGGTCTGCGTACCGTAGGTTAGGACAGGCAGAATACACATATCGATGAGTGTTCGCTTCATGGAGATCGGCAGATCGCCTTTCATTACCGTCTTCAGAGACCAGTACCTTTTCCAGGCATTTTCGATGCAGCGATAGAATTCCTTTTGTTACCTGTTTTCGAAAGCAACTAACTGGCCCAAGTAGATGTACTCATCGACATGTGTTTCCTGCCCATCTACCTCGAAACTACACTTAGTGCTGTTGGTTATGGTTTTTGTTTAAGACCGATTCATCGTGAGTCCAACCCTGAGGCTTGCCGTGCTTAGGTCTTGAAGCATAGTCTGTAGTTCCAGAGCTGTGGGGGCAAAAAAGTACTATGTCGTCGACAAATCGGAGGTTTGTCAACCTCCAACTACCGACTTCAATGCCCTTGGTCATCCATGAGGCTGCCAGTGTCCTAAATATCTCCTCGGGAGTGCTCCTACTTACTAATATTATAAATACGTGTGGCGGCATCTACACCGCCACATACGAACTAAGTATCAAAGACCTGACGTCACAGATCCTGCATCGCGCTATTTAAGTTTACCGCGCGATTCATATATATAAGACTATTCGACATCAGCCCTTGGGTAATTGCCCGCCAGACATAACACCCGTCTGGTAGGAGGATCCTCCCTTTTCTATGGGGGATGAGAGAACTTTACACCCTGTTCCTCATACTCCTAAATTGGTGACCCCGAATATGAACGTCAACGCAGCCTTCGTGCAACTACTTCAGCGTGACGTCATCAACATCACTCCCGCAAGCTTTCGTGAGGCGAGTCACACAGCCAGCCAGCACCCACGGCTTCAACGGGTATCCTGACCACCAGCATGCAGCGAACGCGCATTCCTGGTCACTACCCTCAGCCTCATTAGCAACCCGGCGCTGTACCACATCCGACGCACTGGATCACAACGCAGCGCCACCCCGACTCACTGGGGAATCAAACTCAAAAACTCAAAACTCAAAGCACCCTCAATCACCGCAGACAGTTCCGACCCACTGTGAACTATGCGGCACCCGGTTCCGACTCACTGGAACCTCAACTGGCACTGCCAAGCATCGCAAGATACAAGACTCAGCCCACTATCGACCTCCGGTCTCCGGAGGGGAGTGATGTGGCGGCATCTACACCGCCACATACGAACTAAGTATCAAAGACCTGACGTCACAGATCCTGCATCGCGCTATTTAAGTTTACCGCGCGATTCATATATATAAGACTATCCGACATCAGTCCTTGGGCAATTGCCCGCCAGACATAACACCCGTCTGGTAGGAGGATCCTCCCTTTACTATGGGGGATGAGTGAACTTTACACCCTGTTCCTCATACCCCTAAATGCGAAAGTGTGTGAGGATGGATGGATGGATGGACGTTTGTTATTCTTTTACGCAAAAACTACTGAACGGATTTTGATGAAACTTTGCAGTAATATACCCACTTTGTATGTTTGTGTGTTTGGATGTTTGTTACTCAATTATACAAAAACGGCTAACGGATTTGGATGAAATTTGCAAATTGATGATTTATAACCTGGATAAAGTACCTACTTTTTTCCCCGGAAGTACTTTCCTGTAGGACAATTTCCGACCTCCACGCGGGCGAAGCCGCGGGCGAAAGCTAGTGAGTTCATAATTATAATTGTCTTATGGATCAGAAGCTCCTTTAATTTTAAATATGAAAAGCCGCTCGAGATGTCGCTACACCCCCGTCAGGGGGTGCGGCCGGCAGGGTCGGAGCATCGCTCCTCGCCCGCGGATGCCATACGGTGGCCTGCCACTACAGGCCCCTCGATATGGTCGCCTTCACGGCGGATGATAATTGAGCGCGGGTTTTAACCGCGCCCGTGTCAAAAGTTGCTATAATTTTTTCGGTAGGCGCGTCGCGACGTCTATGTTGGCGTCGCTTGCTTCACGGCATTTCGGCGGTCCAACCCTACCGGTTGAGACCCCCAGTTTCCCGGGGGAGGCCCAGCAGAGGTCAACCAGCATCGGAAATGCCGACTCGGCGCGCCCACAGAAGGATATGTAGTCTTCCCTCGCCACGCTTAGAGAGCTAGCCGTTTACGGATTGAGGGAGAGACTGTCATGAGTGTGTGAGCGGCTTGTTATGTAGTGTACCGCCGCTCAGTGTCCGTGTGAGCCGCTAGCACGCCCGCGCCGCGGCGTCACACTTGATTATAGAAGCTTGTTTAGTATGAGTTGTCTGTATTGTGTTACGTAGCATGCCTATATTAACTTAGAACACGCCGCGCAACAGATGTGTGTGTACATCTGTGGAGTCACTTTATACGAGTGAGCCGCGTGTAACCTGAATGCAGCTCACTCGAGGCGTCATAGTTTGGTTAGGAGTCTTCTTCGTCCGCAATCAGGTCGCGGGGCAGGGGGCGTCTCAAGCCGTCGAGGGGACGCGTGTGCCATGGCGCTATCTGTTTGACATGGGGCCAATCAGATGCGTCGGCACGCGCGAACATTCCCTTTGCGAGGCGCCGCACGAACTCATCAAGGCTCTCGATACCGAGGTCCCGCTGGATAACGTCGTTCCTCACGTAGCGAGGGGCGTTCACAATGGTCCGCAACGCAGCACTTTGTTGCGCGCGGAGGAGTTTGCGGTTCGTTTCGCTAGTGAAGACGAACCAAGCGGGGGCGGCGTATGTTAAGATCGGGCGCACGTAGAACTTGTACACGCCTAGTTTAACATGCGCCGGGATTCGGGACCTGAGCACCGGGTAGAGTAGGGCGCGGGCGACCCTGCCCTTCGCGACTACATTGCTTACGTGTTTTTTCATGGAGAGTCGGCGGTCGATAGTGACACACACCTAGGTACTTGACCCCGGGCGACCAGCCGACTTCGACTCCTTGAAGCTTCAAGGGTGGGGGGAGAGGCGCATTTCCAATGAGTATCGCCTGCGTACCCACGTAAACCGAGAGCCGCCACTTCGACAGCCACTCGGGAAGTAAGTCGAGTGCGCGCTGCATCTTGATTGCCGCGTGCTTCGCTGTGAGCGATTTAGTTATGTACGCGGCATCGTCAGCGTACAGCGCGAGAGTCGCGTCGGCAGTGGTGGGGATGTCGTCGGTGTAACGTGAGTAACACGCCGGGGACACGCAGCTACCCTGAGGTACGCCAGCGAGTACCGGGCGGGCACTAGAAAGCGCCCCGTCGACCACCACCCTGAAAGTGGCTCACGGACGCATCCTAGTGCCTCGTGTCGTGTTGCGAACTATATCTGGTCAGAACTAGGTGACGTCACGGATGTTACTCGGTCATTGAGCTCCTTGTTTACTTCTCGCAAATATAAATTAAACTACAAGTTTGTTTTGCAAAACTTTATTGTGGAAATACATGCATAAGTGAAACTTACAAGTAACAATATTTGCCAGTGTTTATGTGCTGTGTTTAATATAATAAACGCTAAAATCGTTTTATCGTTCCCCGGAATTTTTTTAAGTAGGTACCTGACACCCGAAGGAAAATAAACAGTGTTTTTTCGTGAACGGGATACAAACTGTGACCAAACTTTAGTGTGTGCGCACCTTTATATCGATACTGTGCTCAACTTATGGTGTCTATCCGTACCATACACACCGTGAAATCTGCCATAAACGGAATTATCTAAAAAGCGCCATCTGTTGCCTCATCGGTGTACTACTTGCACAGTTCGGTTATACAAATTTTATACACCAACAACTTTAATTCACCATGGCAAAGTGTGGCGGCTGTGGCAAGTTTCTGTCGTCGACAGACGCCGCAAATTGCAGCAAATGTAGGTCTTGGTACCATCGAGCATGTGTGGGCATTCAGGTTTCAGGCCCTATGGCGACCCCCTGGCACTGTCCTGAGTGCAATAAGAACGTGGTGAGGGACAACCGGGCTGAAACGCCGGTAAGGGCGCGTGCACCAGCGCCAGCTGCAAACGAGGGAAGCCTTCTGGGTACCAGCCCTTTAAACAGCACAGCCCTAGACACCACAAAGGAGCTCAACCTAGATATCCTCAGGGCAGAGTTCAACTCATTTAAAGAGGATTTTTTGAAGACAGTGCGGGAAGAATTCCAGCTGCTCCGTGATGACCTGTCGGAGCTAAGGTCCTCTCTAAAAGCCACTAACGATAGGATGAGTAATTTGGAGGAGAGAGTTGCTGTATTAGAACACGAACATACTCAGCCCCAAGTATCATCGGAAGTGGATGTATTAATATCACGACTGCGAAGCGATATCAATGACCGAGATCAGGAGCTGCTAAGATTGGCGTAAAAATCGAGGCGCGCGATATTGTGAGCGCCGAGCGTGTAGGAGGTAGGCGCATCAACGCGACACAGGCGACGGCGCCGGTGGAGACCCGCCCCCGCTTCCTCGTCGTACGCCTCGCACGCCGCGACCTGCGTGACGAGCTGCTGGAGGGTGCACGAGTGCGACGCGACTTGACTACTGCCGACCTCGACTTGCCCGGCCCTGCGAAGCGTTTTTATGTGAACGAGCGCCTTACTAAAGTCAATCGAGAGTTGTTTCGGAGCGCTCGTGAAGCTGGCAGTCGCCTGGGTTGGCAATTTATATGGTCAAAACGAGGCCGTATTCTTGCCCGGTACAAACCAGGTGACGCCACATGCCACATTCGCTGTGAGGCTGACTTACAGCGCACTTTCGGGCCGGCGCCGGCGGCGGCGGCACCGGGTATCGGCGGCAACAGCGCACCTTAAAATGATGTCCTTTTTGTTTGTTTTATTTTGTTTTTTTATACGGATTTGTTATTGTCGAGTTAAGGTCATAATTTCTTCTACTATCACGCGGAAAGTAAGTTTATTTGCAGTAAGTGTTAGCATTTCAAGGGCGCAGCGTTTGTGTTGCTACTATCTGCTATCTTTGTTACTGGTAGGTGTGTTTCGCGGCGCGCCTCAGTCAACTATACGTAAACCAGTTTTATAACATTACACATATTTATCTACACCTACACATTACAAAACTACTAATTAATTTTACATACCTTTTTATTACAGAACTAGCTGCTGCCCGCGGCTTCGCCCGCGTGAGTGTCGGAAATTACCCCATACATCCCCATGGGTTTTAAGTATAAATATTGAGTTTCGAGTTAATCGGACAGCGTGTTAAAATTCTTCCATACAAACACTGACACCACCCAAACCCCCTTTAGGGGGTAATTTAGAAAAACAAAAAACTACAAACTTTAGAATTTCTTTAGATAACTATTCGTGCGAAGTTTCATGTTTATTACCTCAAGGCATAAGATTTTTCATACAAACTTTCATCCCTTATTTTACCCCCTTAGGGGTTGAATTTCGAAAAATCCTGATACACGTTATTCTTATTTTTTGGGTTTAAGTATAAATATTGAGTTTCGAGTTAATCGGACAGCGTGTTAAAATTCTTCCATACAAACACTGACACCACCCAACCCCCCTTTAGGGGGTAATTTAGAAAAACAACAAATTATATACTTTTTCATTTATTTTGATAATTATTCTTGCGGAGTTTCATGTTTATTACCTCAAGGAATAAGATTTTTCATACAAACTTTCATCCCCTATTTGACCCCCTTAGGGGTTGAATTTCGAAAAATGCTTCCTTATTCCTTGCCAACATTATAAAGGGAACCTCTGTGCAAAATTTCAGCTTTCTAGGTCCAAGGGTTTGGGCTGGGCGTTGATGAGTCAGTCAGTCAGGACTTGTATTTTATTAATAGGTATAGATATAGATAGAAGGATAGGATACTTTTCCGGGATAAAAAGTACCCAGTGTGGTGCCCAGGATATTAAAGAATAATTATACCAAGTTTCATCGTAATCGAACCGGTAGTTTTTGCGTGATGCCTGAAAAAACAGACAGACAGACAGACAGACAGACAGACAAAAAAAATTTTAATCAAATTTTTGGGTTCGGTGTCGGTCTAGTAACACCCCCTGCCATTTATATTTTTGATATTTTCAATGTACAGAATTTTCACTTCTACAGATTTATTATAAGTATAGACAACCATTTAATTTTACAAACATACTATTTACAAACCTATTATTTACAAAACTATTATTTACATACCACAATTCAATGGCTTTGTTTTATTTTGTTACATTCGTTATTTACATACATATTACAATTGGACTAAAATTAATAATATTATGTGAAATGGATATTAAAACTATTGAATGTGCACTGATATTATTGATATTACTAAATGCCGAAATTATTTTTCTTTATGAAAATGATATCTAAAGGAGAAAAGTTTCTTAAAGTTGGTTTTCTTAATACTGGTTCATTGGGTACAGGTCATGACAACCTGATTGGCGCACTCGATAGGTATTGTTTTGACGTTATGGCTATTAACGAAACTTGGCTGCGACCGGGTGAGGAGGGGCGCGCTCCGGTGGTGCCGGGCTACCATCTACGTCACACACCGCGGCCAGCGAGTGTGCGCTCGGGTCGTGGTGGGGGTGTCGGCTTTTATCTGCGGCGGGGACTAAGCGCTCGTACTTGGACTGGCGCGATCGATCCCAGGGTCGAATCGGTCGAACAAATGTGGCTAACGCTCTCAATTAACGGTAAAAAAATTGCTATAGGTACAGCATACCGGCCACCATGGCTTGACCTTGTTCTTTTCCTGGACGCCATAACGGATTCGCTTAGCTCACTGGGTAATTGTGACCATTACATTTTACTAGGTGATTTTAATGTTAACTTGCTGGACACCGGTTGCATAAAGACGAAAAAAACTAATGAGTTTCTGAATAGCCTTAGTCTTACTCAATTGGTCACTTCTCCTACTCACTTCACAGCCTCCAGTGAAACTCTTATCGATCTCCTGTGTACCGACCTAAGAGCAAAATACACGTCAGTGGAGTCTTTTGGTTCACTTAACGGTCACTCTATCGTAGTTGGGGAATTTCACGTAAAACGTGATAAGTTTAAACCATACATAGTGAAATCTAGGCCACTTAAAAATGTATGCATGGTTAGTTTTAATATGGACTTGTTGCTGTTATGTCTTGAAAGTATTTCCTCGCTTGATAATGTGAATGACATGGTGCATGTATTTACCTCCAAAATAATTTTACTTTTCGATGTTCACGCACCACTCAAAACATTTACTGTCAAGGAAAAGTCTTATCCGTGGATTACCGATACGATTAAACTAATGATGCGTTTACGGGACAATGCTTTAACTTGCTCCAGGAAATCAAAATCTGATTCTAAAAAAGAATACTACAAAGAATTAAAGTCCTTAGTGTTAAGTTCTTTGTACAACGAAAAAGTTGCATACTTCAAGCATAACGTAAACAATAAAATAAAAAGCCCTAAATTACTATGGAAAAATCTTAAATCTACAATATCACCCTATAAACCCAGACAAGACCTTCCGTCGCATTTTACAGATCCAGATCTTATTAATAGTACTTTTTTGACAGTTCCCGGAAACCCCGTTGCAAGCATGACACATATGACGTATTTTGAGAATCATAGACACGGTGAAGCTATTTTTACAATCAATCCTGTGGAACAGAATGACATCTCTCGCATTATCTCCAACCTAAAAAGTAACGCCGAAGGTTACGACAACATTACCCTTGACATGCTAAATATGACTCTGCCGTACGCACTAAGTACTATAACTGACATTATAAACTGTTCAATAGTGACGTCAACTTTCCCTGACCTATGGAAAATTGCTTCCGTTAGGCCCTTACCTAAAAATGCAAATCCAACTGAAATAAAAGACCTAAAGCCCCATTAGCATTTTACCGTGTCTGTCTAAAGTGTTAGAAAAAATCGTCAGCCAGCAATTGACGCAATTTTTAGACACACACACACGGCTTTATGAGCTGTACAGTGAAAGGGCTTATGTAAAGACTGCTGAATTTAATTTATATGTTAGAAATTATTCAAAATTATTTAAAAAAGTTTGTTGTATGGCCAAGTCGCGTTATTTGAGTTCGAAGATAAAAAACAGTAGTAATATAATTAAGACGACTTGGAATATTATTAATAGTGAAACGGGAAGGTCCAGTAACCGAGATACTGACTACAGCCTGTCTATTAACGACAACATAATAAAATCAGACTCACAAGTCGCTGCGGCCTTTGAAAATTTCTTTTCAGATATACCGATTTCAACTACCAAATCCTTAAACTCATCACCTTCTGTTGCCGAGTCTTTGCTTAAAGAAAATGTTAACTTTTGCGATTCGGAATTTAATTTTGAACATATTACCTGTAGAGACATAATTAAAACCTTTCACACTTTAAATGTAAAAAAGACTGCAGATCTGTGGGGTAATTCTGTAGAAGTCTATTATTGACATTGTGGCACCTACTTTAGCTGTTATCTTTAATAATTGTATCGACTGTGGGGAGTTTCCTGACCTAATGAAAAATAGTAAAATAATACCTTTGTTTAAATCAGGTAGTACATCAGACCCAACAAATTATAGACCTATTTCAGTACTACCTACATTTAGTAAAATTTTTGAGAAATTAATTTTAGAGCAATTGCAAAGATTTTTTAATAGACATAAATTATTACATAGCAAACAGTTCGGTTTTACAAGGGGTCGTTCAACTACTGATGCCGGTGTTGAACTTTTAGGACATATTTATGATGCATGGGAAGATAAATGCGATGCCTTGGGTATTTTTTGTGATTTATCCAAAGCATTCGATTGTGTTTTTCATGAAACGTTAATCAGGAAACTCCGCCACTACGGGATCCGGAACACCGCTCTGGAACTTCTTATTTCATACTTGAGTAATAGGATTCAAAGCGTTGACGTTAATGGAAAAAGATCTCCCGGATCTATAGTAACAATGGGAGTTCCACAGGGTTCAATTCTTGGTCCTTTCTTGTTTCTTATTTATATTAATGACTTGCCTTACCTCATAAAGGATCATGATATAGTGTTGTTTGCAGATGACACTTCACTTTTGTTTAAACTTAAACGTCAGCAGCTGGTTACTGACGATGTAAATAGCGCGATCTCAAAAGTAGTTCAATGGTTTAATGTTAACAATTTACTTCTCAATGAAAAAAAAACCAAATGCATTAAGTTTACGTTACCTCACGTTAAGCAGGTGAAAACTAATGTGTTGATGAAGGGCGAAGAGTTGAATCCTGAAGATAGCACAGTATTCTTGGGCTTGACTTTGGATGCTAAGCTTCAGTGGGGCCCACATATAGATAAATTGTCAAAAAAGCTAAGCTCCGCAGCTTATGCTGTTAGAAAAATTCGTAATTTAACTGACATAGAGACAGCCCGTTTAGTGTACTTTAGCTATTTTCATAGTGTAATGTCGTACGGTATTCTGTTGTGGGGAAATGCCGCCGACATTCAAACTATCTTTGTTTTGCAGAAAAGAGCTGTGCGATCAATTTATAAATTAAGTCCCAGACACTCTCTTAGAGAGAAATTTAAGGAGATCAATGTAATGACTGTGCCTTCTCAATATATTTTTGAAAATCTATTATATGCCCATAAAAACATTAAATTGTTTAAGAAATACAGTGATATTCATAATATAAATACTAGGAACAAACACAAATTTGTTGTACCTTCAACAAGGCTCAAGAAAATAGGTGGCTCGTTCAGATGTCAATGTATACGCTTTTATAATAAACTTCCAAGCCAAGTACAAAGCCTCAGCCTTAATAAATTCAAATCATTCATTAAACGTAAATTGTGCCAGAAAGCGTTTTATACCGTTAAAGATTATATTGATGATAAAAAGGCTTGGGAGTGAGCTGCTCCAATTCATTTATTTTAACTTCTTTTACTGATTTTTTTAATTTTTTTTTTTATTATAAACACAATGACAGCCATATTTACTTTATGAAGTATAATATTATTATTATTTTAATTATTGAGAATGTGAGGACTATGTGGGTCAAATATATTTTCTCTCTTTCTCAGTTACTTTTAATGATAATCTGGCGGTTTGAGTACTTTATGCGGCCTACCCAAATGTCCTTTCTTTGGTATTGTTCGTCGATTCGTTGAGCTCCTTAAGTGCTGAGTTGAGCTTCACGATTACTGACAAATGCGTGCACTGACTGGACAGGTCCACTCAAATCTGTATGGTGTTTCTTCAAAAGGCCATTTCAGACACAAATCTACATGGTCCTCTAATGATCTGACTAATATTATCTGTGGTTTTTTATATACATATTGACATTAATGAACTTTTTTTTATATACAACGACACGAATATTTACTATGTAAAGTATTTTTTTTATTCTTGTTTATTATTGTGAATGTGAAGACTATGTGGGTCATTGATTTTTCTTTTTTTTCTTTTTTCTTTTCTTAGTTAGTTTTAACCATGGTCTGGCAGTTTGAGTACTATATGCGGCCTACCCAAATGTCCTTTCTTTGGTATTGTTCGTCGAATCGTTGAGCTCCTTGAGTTCTGAGTTGAGCTGCACGATTACTGACAAATGCGTGCACTGACTGGACAGGTCCACTCAATCTGTGTGGTTCTTTCCTCAAAAGACCATTTCAGATACGAATCTACATATTCTTCACATGATCTGACCAAGATTATGTCTGGACTTTAAAAGAGACTGTGACCTCTGAGTTTGTTTCGGCCTTTCTTCTCAGAGTAGTCAGATAGGAAACGCCGACCTCATCTAGTTTTAAAACAATTTGATTGACGTGTAAAAGTGTTTTTACAAACGTACTTACAGAAAATAAATCATTTATCATTTATCATTTATCATTTAACAAAATAACGTGTTACCGGATTTACAGTCTGGTTTTAAAAAACAGCGCAGTACTGCGACTGCCTTACTAGATGTTACAGACAATCTATTATCAGCCCAAGATAATGGAATGTGTTCATTGTTGGTTTTGCTAGATTTTTCCCGGGCATTTGACGCAATAAATATCCCATTATTACTATCGAAGCTAATTTATTACGGATTTGACCCAAGCGCTACGCAATGGTTCCGCAGCTACCTTACTGATAGAAAACAAGTCGTCGATCTACGTTTGGGTGACGGCACTGCTCTTACATCTACTCTTACTTCAATTGAGAGAGGGGTTCCGCAGGGATCTATATTAGGCCCAATTATATTTATTTTGTACTGTGCAGATATAATTAAATGCCTTCAGAGGTGCAAGTATCATATATACGCCGATGATGTTCAAATTTACATATCCTTTAGACCAGATGAGTATGATAGTGCCATCAAAGATTTAAACGATGACCTACGTAGAATCGCCATCTGGTCTGAAGAGAATTGCCTATCGCTAAACCCAACTAAAACTAAATATATGATATTTGGCACAAGACAGCAACTAGCTAAACTTCCCGCGTCGTTTCACCTGGAGTGAATGGGCAAACCAATTGACAGAGTCTATGAAGCCCGAAATCTTGGACTTATTTTGGATAAAGACCTTCGTTTCGAAAAACATGTAGCCGACTCAGTACGAAACTGCTTTTACCGCCTGAAAGTTCTGTACAAGATTAGGCCTTACTTATCAGAAACACTACGGGAACAGCTTGTGGAAACCCTCGTTCTGTCTAGGTTGAACTATGCCGACACCGTGTACGGCCCGCGCCTATTAGCTCGTACAGACCGCCTCATCCAGAGGGTGCAAAACGCGTGTGCTCGGTTTTGTTATAATATTCCTCACAGAACCCACGTAACACCTTTCCTAAACAAGCATTTTACATTAAAAATGAAGTCTAGACGCAAACTACACTTGGCTTGCCTTCTGTTCGGTGTGGTTAAATATCAGAAACCAGACTACTTATATAACAAACTAAGTTGGGTTACGAGTAGACGGGAATGCGGAAGAAGGCAATGCTCGCAACAACTCTCGACTCAGTCTCAGGGTACAGCCGCTTTTAGAGGCAGTTTTCGTTATGCGGCCTCCAAAGTATGGAACAACCTGCCGCCACCGATTAGAGCTATTAACACGATAGGCGCTTTTAGACGACGCTTACGGCAGTACCTCATAGATGCGCAACGAAAGCTGGATATGGTCACACTGAATGTATCAATTATATGATGTTTTATGTACCTTGTAGTGTTTCCGTCGGTAAATGTTGTACGATAATATAAATAACTGCTGTTATATATTGGTGGGAAACTGGGAATGATTCTTTCTCATTCTCACGCTCGGCTCGTCTCGCTCGCTCATGTATGTCCCCTGTGTCCCCGACCCAGGGTTTGTTGTTGCGAAATCCGCGGCATCGCTATGTCCCATCGCACGAGAGGCCTGTAGAATACAATACAACACATTAAAATAAAATAATCGTTTAACACCAACTCATGCATTGCTGAACCACGTTGCTTTGCAACTTACCCAATGTGCCTGGCCTATTTGCACGCGACTGAGACGTCCGATGTCGGGATGGCGCCATTTCGGCTATTCCTTCACCAAGTCTTGACAGTGGGCGAACCTCTGTGTGATTTCTAATTTGTCACCTCCTTAGAGAAGCATAAGGCTGTAGAAAGGAAACGAAAAATTAAAAATGGGTAGGTACTTTTACACTATATAGAATTTATGTCAATCTTTTTTCTATTTCTTTTTTCTGCAAATAACACTGTTATTGGTTATCGTTTACCTTTCTTCCATACCTTCTTCGTTTGTCTACGCATATTTCTACTTCCGAAACCACTTCCGCCAAAAATGTTTGGCTGACTTGTTTATATACGTAAATGCCATCGTATAGTGTCAATGTCAATGCAACCCATTCGATAACTAAAATATACTTATGTGGAACAAGTTTAAAACAAAATATGTTGCAAAAAACTGTCCGTAAATAGTCCGTCGCGATCGGCTGCTTGCAGCGTATTGTGCGATGAAGTGCACGGATTAATAAATTATGTGTTGAAGTCTGGCATCGTTCAAAACAGGTTTTGTTCATTTCGATAGTTATCTGTATAAACGTTAAGTAAGTATTTATCATCCGTCCGTCTCATTTATTTGTCAGTTTGTTTTGTTTGTTTTGCAATTTTATATAGGCTATCTAACAATTGAAATATGAATTACTATTATTATTTTACACAAACTTATTTTATTTTTATATAAATACATACACACATTACAGTATAAAACTGATTTACATCCGTCACCTCACCACCCTTCAGGTCCAGTTGAAAACCAGCGTCAGGCACTAGTTGTCTGGCATTTTTGCTGAACTGGGCCTTTTTGGCGCAGCCGGGAGGCACACATTCCTGCCAAATCTTACAACGCACTTTACACTTTTAACTTGTTTTTATTTTTTTTTATTTTAATATCTGTTACTTGTAGTACAATATGTTTTGTTGTGTGCCTTTGTCTGTGTCTGTGCTAAATAAATTTAATTTCTTTCTTTCTATATCCGCGCGGACCGCAAATTTTTAACCGTAGTTCCTTGTGTGTGTACGAGTGCCGGTTTACCGGAACTGGTGCAGACACAGGGGAGTACGCCCCGTGCTGCCCGGCGAGAAATCGCCGACGCGGTCGCGGAGGCCACGCCCAGCGATGCCTAAACCCGGCAAGCGCGGCTCGCTAGGCCGCGATGCCGGGTCCCAGGACGACCGTCCGACGTTGGACCGGGCGACGTCGTTGCCTAATATAGGCGATGCGTCGTCCGGTGCGCCGCCAGCCGGACAATCCAGGACCGCCGCTGCCACCAAACCATCAACGAAGAAAAAGGAAGAGGTAAGCGGAGGAGCGGGGAAAGCGGACACCGCTGTTGCTACCGGCCCACCGACGACACCGGCGCCTACGCGCGTTGCGCGTTGCGCCCTCGCCGTCGTCGAGCCGGCCGCACGCGGTCTCCGTTCGTCCACCGCAATTCCGGCCAGTACCTATACAGGCCCCGGGGCCAGTGACCACACAAAACCCCGGTCGCGCACCTCATGCACGCGCTGCTGCACCACCGCTGGTACGCACACCTGCGCCCGGTACCAGTGCCACGCGTACCCCAGTGCCGTCCGCGCGTACCCGCGCTCCACCGACCCGCACCGCAGCCCCGCCGCCGCGGTTCGTTTCACCGCCTGCGCCCGCCGCTGTGCCAGCTCTGCGTGCGGCAGCGCCCGGCCTCCGCCTCTCGCTGGCGGGGCCGGCGCCTGCTGAGCATGAGCGGCCAGCCAGTGCGGGCCCATCTTACCGGCCAACTAAGGCCGTTCCAACCCAAAAGGTGCCCTCTTCGCCGGCGCTCCCTAGAGCCTCAGCCTGCGACTCTCCCGCCATGCTGTCGGCATGGTTCTCCCGCGCGGGGTCGAGCATGTCGGTAGCATCGGTGGGCTCGGCCGGGTCCGGTCGCGGAGACGTGTCCCCGGACATGACACCGCGATCCGGTACGCGGCCCATCGCGGGTAGAGCAGCCGCCGCGCTAATGTCGCCGGCATCACCGACACCGTCGCTGGGGTTTGAGTACGAGTTCAGGCTCGATGCGAGGCCCCAGCGGCGTAGGAGAAGCTCCGGCGAGACCGCGACCGAAGAAGCGAAACGTTATTGCCTTGACCCGCCGCGGCCACCGCGTGAAAACGCGCCGCGGGGTCGGGGCGCGCCCGCCTCGCCTTCCTTCGCTGACGCGGTCCGCCACACTCAGCCTCCGACATCACCGGACATGACCGAAGCGGGGGTGAGCGTCCGCAGACCTCCCCCCCCACAGCAACCCCCCCCCCCCCTGATGCCGCCCCCGGCGCAGCGTCGACTTCAAAGTCGACTAGACAAAAGCCGGGGAAAAAGCCGCGCTACCCGCCGCTAATAGTGGAGAGACTGCCTAACTGGGCCACGCATTTCCGGGCTCTGGCAGGGAAACTGGGCCGGCCACCGAACGCTCGCCCCTATAAATAATAATAAAATAAAATAAAATTTATTCAAGTATAAAGTAAAGTAAAAGATGTACATTAATTACAATCGAGGTAACTTTAGTTCTAACTGTAATGTAGACCTGCCTGATCTAGGTTTGTGAAAACCTGTGTTTCAGGCCATCAATTTACATCAAACATTTAAAAAGAAGACAACAATAAATTGATTAGCAGCTTACAATTAAGATATAATATTAAAAAGAAAATATAATATTTTCAATGACTTAAAGAGTAAGATATATAATGTTTAACCAAATTAAATTAACGAATAATGTTCAAGTAGACAAACTGGAAGCTATTCTTATTAGATAAAGGAAGAGACTTATATTAGAGTAGGTAGATAGATATTTAATTTTAAAGTTTCTAGTAGTTTTTCCGTGTCTGCATAATTGAGTTTTGCCAAATATTCCTGTATCACTAAGTTACACCTATTATAACTTAAACTATAAATCTTTAGCACTCTGTTAAACTGGTTATACAAGTAGGGTCCTAAAAATAAATAAAATCGCTTAGCAAAAGCATGTTTAGTCTGAGAGTTAGCACAAACCAAATCTTTTCTTCTCCTATCTGAAGGTACTGGGTTAAAATAAAGTTCAGTGTGTTGGAATAAAACTACATTCAGAACAAATAATTGGCGTACTGTTAGCACCTTACATCCCTTATAAAGCTGGTGTGTAGGAAATCTAAATGGACGAAAAGTAGCAACCTTTAAAACTGCTCTTTGGGCGCGTTCTAGGTGCAGTACAATTGATTTAGCGGCACCACCCCAGGACGTTATGCAGTAAGTAATAATAGATTGACACAAAGCCAAATAAACCTGTCTAATTAATTTAAAGTCGGCAATGTTACGTAAATTTTTAAAAATGTATATTAGTTTACGCACTCTGGTGCATAATAAATCGATGTGTTTCCGGAAATTCAGGTTTGTGTCAATCGTTACGCCTAGATATTTGATATGGTCGGTTTTAGCTAAAGTGGGACAAGTGCATGCACTGTCAGCATAATGTAAATTACAATTGTCATGCGTTTGAATGATATGATTAATAAGCGCTGGATTACTGTTTCTCATTGTAAATAATAGGTACTTAGTTTTATCTGTATTTAATGTTAGGTTTTTATGAAGCCAATTAGATACATTATTAAAACCATTCTGTGCTACCACAGACCTCGGCCTTTGATTGAGCTGCGAAAAGTAGAGCTGTGTCATCCGCATATGACATAATTATACCCTTTTGGAGTGTCAAATTGCACAGGTCATTTATATAGACTAAAAACAAAGTAGGACCCAAAATACTGCCTTGTGGGATTCCAAAACAGCTATTCTTAAGTTCAGAACTCTTGCACTGACCTATTTTTACACATTGATGGCGGTCGCTAAGGTAGTCAGATAGTAGTTGTAATTGTACTCCCCGTATGCCCAGCCTTTCCAGCTTATCCAGTAGCAAAGTACAAGAAATTGTGTCAAAAGCCTTGGCAAGGTCTAAAAATATCCCTATGGTGTGCATACCGTTATCTAGGTTTGTACTAATAAAATTTGTCAGATGATGAACAGCTTGGCTTGTTGATCTGTTCGGCCTAAAACCAAATTGATGATCAGAGAGTAATTTATTACTTTCAAGGTATTTTACTAATCTAATGTTTATAATTTTTTCCAGAATCTTTGAGAGGCCCGTTAAAACTGAAATTGGTCTGTAGTTATTTACACAATTTTTCTCTCCAGCTTTAAAAACAGGGGTGACTAGGGCTTTTTTAAGTAATTTTGGAAACATTCCTTTTGTTAAACATAACTGAAAAATGTGAGTCAAGGGACTATGACGTATTTAAATCTTTTGAGTATGCTATTAGGTATGTCGTCACATCCTACGGCACAAATTTCCTTTAATCCATCTATTATACTTACTACCTCATTAACATCAGTATCTAATAAGACAAAAGAGTTTCGTGTTGCATATGTCTTAGTTTGGTTATGACTGGAAAAACATCTGTTAGTTATTAAGGTTTTTTCTGCTAAGTTTTTTCCCACGTTAATGAAGAAGTTGTTAAGTTTATTTGCTGCTTCGGCAGGGTTTAGCTCAGAAGATAAAATCTTCTGAGGTAAACCCTGCCGATCAAACGCAGGTTCGGGATTTTTAGACCTAATAGCGTTAGTTTTTATGAATTTCCATATCAGTTTACTATTTTTACCTGCTTTCTGTAGTTGACTTTGATCATATTGGTTTTTTAGTTTTTTTAACAACTTATTACAGAAATTCCTATATCGCTTGTAAGTAATTGATAGTAGTTCATTATTCGGTGCATTTTTAGATTTTTGGTGAAGTTTATCTCGATGTCTGATACAGCGAACAAGTCCGGGCGTAATCCATGGTTTAATATTACTATATTTTCTAGGAATTACTTTAGTAAATGTATTTTTCTTTATCGTCGATTGTAACAAATCGACAAAATATTGCAGAGAAACATTTGGATCATGTGCATTATAAACTGGTGGTTTTCTAGCGAACCCGCTAGTTTGCGCACTTTGCCGCTGCGCGACCGTGGCGCTGACCACAGGCTCGCTAGTGTGTGTTGTTGCCGTCGCCTGCGCATTTACAGGGGCAGGTTCGGCCATAGGGGTGGTTTCTTGTGTCGCCGGGGGGGTGGATTTCTTTTTCCTCCCTTTCCCCCCACGTCGCTTCTTCCTCCGCCCTGAGGAGGGGGGGGCTCATTTGCCGGCGCCATCAGAGTCGGGCCGGATGCCTCTACTACCTCTACTAGAGGGGGCTTCTGTGCGGCCGATTGCGAATGGCCGTGGATGCGACCGTGCCCGCTCGCTTGTTCCGGATTTCATCCTGGAACACAGGGCACTTAATGTTGCACGCGGGGTGCGGGCCCCCGCAGTTGACGCAGTTGACGCAGTTGACGCAGTTGACGCAGTTGACGCAGTTGACGCAGTTGACGCAGTTGACGCAGGTGACGCAGGTGACGCAGTTGACGCAGTTGACGCAGTTGACGCAGTTGACGCAGTTGACGCAGGTGACGCAGGTGACCGGCTCCTCGCGCGGGCGCGGACAATCTCGTGCCGCGTGTTCCCCGCCGCACCGCACACAAGCGAGCGGTCGGTGGCACTGGTGCGAGCTGTGCCGAAAGCGCTGGCACCGGTGGCACTGAGCGGGCCCACGCTTACCCCGCCAGGCCTCAATCTTGACACCCCGCATGTACATGAATACATGGGTGTCGAATATGGCCCGGACGTCGGGAGTCCTCTGCAAGATCGCGTGGAATACGCAACCGGGTCGTCCTTGTGCGCCTTTTATGTGGCGCACATACACCGGCTGGTATCCCAGCGATTTGAGCTCCTCCTCTATATCCTTAGGGTCCGTGTCTGCCGTTAACCCCCTAATAGCGATCTTGATGTTCCTCTCCGCCGGTAGCGAGTAGGCGAACCAAGACACGCCGCTGTCCTTTTCTAGGCCAGTCAAGTACCTCTGCACTAGCCTGTATTCCTCCTCGCTGTCCGGGGTAAATCTAACCCCGGTTCCGTATGGACGAGCGTTGGGAGGGTGGCCGAGCTTGGCAATGATGGCCCGGAAATGGGCGGCCCAGTTTGGCAGCTTCTCTACCACTAGCGGAGGATACCTCAGCTTTTTCAGCTTTTTGTTGCCCTTTACCTGCTTCGCTTGCGACGGCGCCGATTTTTCGGCGCTGGAAGCGGCGGCAGGGGGTGAGGTAGCCTTAGGGGGGGGGGTATGCTTCTAGAAGCTGCCCCCGGTGACGTCATGTCCGAGTTTGGCGTCGGTGTGCGACGCGCCGCGTCGGCAAAAGTGGGCGGCGAGGGGGTGCCCCTACCCCGCGGCGCGCTATCGCGCTGTGGCCGCGGCGGGTCGAGGCAGTACCTCTTCGCCGCCTCCGACGCGGTCTCGCCGGAGCTCCTCATACGTCGCTGGGGTCTGGCTTCGAGCTCGAACTCAAATCCAAAGTCCAGCGATGCCGGAGGCGACGTCGGCAAAAAGGCCGCTCCTCCCACGGTGGGCCGCTGACCGGATCGCGGAATCGTGTCCGGAGACATGTCACGGACCCGGGGCGGTCCCGGGGCCTGTATAGGCACCGGAAGGAAACCCGCCGGGCGGATCGCAACCGCGTGCTGCCGGCTCGTCGACGGCGCGGGCGCCAATGACGTCGATGGGCCGGTCGCCTCAGCGGCATTCACTATCACCTCACTGATTATCTTAACCCCACTCACCTGTGGGGTCGTGGTCCTCTTGGTGGTCGAACCGGCCAGCAGCTCACCGGGCATCACGTCGCCAATATTCGGCAGCGATGACGCCCGGTCTAGCGTCGGACGGCTCCCCTCCTGAGCCCCGGCATCGCGGCCCAAAGAGCCGCGCTTGCCGGGCTTCGGCATCGTCCTGGGCGTGGCCTCCCGCGACCGCTACGTTGATTGCTCACCGAGCAGCACGGTCGGCTCTCCCCCTGTTTGCACCAGTAACCAAAAAGTTCACTCACACAAACAAAGGAAAAGCACTAGAAAGTTCGGCGGTCCGCGCGGAAAATAACCGAGCCCAGTTACGCGAGGTGACGTAGGTTGTTGACGCCAAAAGTTAGGGAAAGTTCCACTGGTCGTCAACTATTACTCACTCGCGAAACTAGGTGCTCAGTGGACGGCCACGAGCCAATCCAAATATGAAAAGCAAACTTATTCAGAAGTATTTATTTAAAACAAAAATAGAAAAGAAATCACTAAAACGAAGACACCGAAATAGTTCGACTAGTTCCTAAGAATTGTCCGTTCCATTCGAGCTTCCAAGCAAAAGTGACCGAGCTGCGTGAGCGCCCCTCTAAGTAGTGTCGCCCCTTCCACTCGCTGAGTCACAACGGTCACGCGATATCCCTGCCGTCTCAGTTGATAAATTCTATAAGACGGCCGTTCCTGACAGCTGAACGACCTCGTCAGCTTGGCTCCATAGCATTTGTCTGGTCCTCGCTTGGTCGATCCTCCATAGGTAGGCTGTTATGTGCCTGGTCCTCACAAGTTAGGTCCTCATTGGTAGGCTCGTCACCTTAAACATAACAAACCCAAGACCTATATTAAATATTCTGAAAGTTTAAACTTTTATCTCACCATAGCAAGGCAATATAAGCAGTAGCTGTAAATTTTATCACCAATGAAAGAGTTCCGGACCACAATCATTACCGAAACAACCACAACATCGCCTGGCAAACACTATCAGGTACCAGAGGGCAAGATTCGCAATGCACGAACAATTGCCAAGGTCTCGAGTTCATAACTTTGGTAACGGGACTCAGCGCCCTGTGTGGATTTGGATAGCCGACAACTCGCTTTCGTTTACCATCATGTTCTTGCATAAGAATCGCACCATAACCGATAGTACTGGCGTCGGTATGAAGCTCAGTGGGCAGATTAGGGTCGAAAATTGCTAAAACTGGTTCTTCGGGTTAGGCTTTTAATTACATAATTACGTGCTAAGTCTTGTTCCGCGCTCCATTTGAAAGGCTCGCTTTTCCTGAGCAACTTAGCAATGTAAGCGGTTTTTGAAGCATAGCCTGCAATGTACCGACGAAAATAGCTCGCCAACCCGAGGAACTGGCGAACCTCTCTTACATTAGATGGTTTCGGGTACTTAACTAAAGCTTCTGTCTTACTTGGGCTCGGCCGTACCTGACCTTGCCCAATAAGTCGGCCAAGGTATTCGAACTCAGTGGCCATAAACGTACATTTTTTTATGTTTACCGAAAATCCAGCGTCAGCAAGCGTTTTTAGTACCTCTCGTAAAGTATTCAGACCTTCACTGACAGAATTAGACATTATCAGTACGTCATCTATATAAATCAACACTTTTCCAGTATTCATCAGGTGCCTCAGAGTTTTGGAAATGACTTTCTGATAGACAATAGGAGCATTAGCGAGCCCATAAGGCATCTTTAAATATTCGTAATGCCCCTCAGGCGTTACGAATGCTGTTTTACGAATTGATTCATCATCCTTAATGGGAAAGTATCAATGGATATCGTCATATCGCCTATTCGCATTAAAAGTGTACAATTTCCAAAAAAAAACGAAATTGAGTTAATCGTTTGGTATCACCAGTATTTTTCTCTTAAAGATTGACAAAAGAGCGTAGTTCAACAAAAACTCGCTAGATGACGCATTGGTTAGTTTTAAATTGGCCGAAGTGAGAACTTGTATCGCGCGAATACTATACAACTTTTAGTTACGTTCGAACGCCCGAGCAGTGCACTCGTTGTGTCTCTTCAAAACTATACAAAAACGGAAATTTGACCCTAAGGTAAGTATTCTATTTCATTAGTATAATACAATCTCGCTATAAATGTGTAGCTAAGTTTGAATCAATTCTCCCTTTAAAACTGTGTAATTATGTAATTGTACAGTTTTTGTGATAAAATATGAATATTACTGTCTTGATCTTTTTCATTAAAACTATGTTTTTTCTAAATTGTATACTGTTTTAGATATTTTTTGTGAATAGTTATGTTTTAATTTAAAATTGTCTGCTTTTTATCATAAATCTGACGTCATAAATAGTTTAATCCCGTAAATGTTTACTTTTTAATTAATAAATGTAAGATTGTTTTGATTTTAGTTAATATTGGCTATTTTATTATGTCTTATGATTTCACTGTGATACTGATTTCTGAAACATGCAGCGACTTGTTTCAACGCGTTTGGTTATGTTTTAATAGACGGGACTGCGACTGATGGCCGGGAGCAAGTTGTCACGCGTTCCTCTCTATCTATACAAAACGAGATAGGCGCGACAGCTATAGTGCGCGCGGAACTAGTTGGCCGCTCAGAACAATAACTAACTTGCTTTAGTTATTGTTCTGAGGTTGGCCGCGCATTAGGTATGTGAGCGGTGAGACGGGGGAGGGCGGCATTGAAAAAATTGGCAGTCTGAGTTAGCTTTGCCTTTGTTTACCTCCCCCGTCTCACCGCTCACATACCTAAGGCGCGGCCAACTAGTTCCGCGCGCACTATAGCCGTCGGCGTCCGACCGTCCATTGTAGTGCCGGCTATAATTGTATGTTTTAAATGTTTTCTTTATTTATTCAGATTAAATTAAATGCTTTCGAAATGGCGCAAAGAAGTAAATTTTTAGAGACCTTGAAAAAAAAAAAAATTACTCAGAAAGAAATAAATGACCCGCTTATTGCTGATTCTGAAGTGGAATCGATGGAAATACTACATGAAAATAACTCACAATATGTAAGAAGTCAAAACTTAGGTATGTTTTTATATTACTAAGTATTTATTAATGAGATTTTATTTTATTTAGGTACTATACTTTAATATTTGTCTTTGACAGGTTTACAGGACGATTTACAGGAAACAACCGAAAATCCCCAGGAAGGTTTACAGGAATCGAACGAATATCCCCTGGAAGGCTTACATGAATCGAACGAAAATCCCCAGGAAGGTTCACAGGAAACGAATGAAATTCCAGATAAATTACAACAACAATGTATTGTACAAGAAATTAACGCTTCAGAGAAGCAGCAACTTCAGAAAATTGGTATTAATTACTTAAATCTTTCAATATTTTTTTTAACTTTTTGTAGGAGAACTAAGTGGTATCTTATAATTCAGACATTTTATTTTAGATTCATCGGATAGCAGTGACTCCGATTCCACAAGTTCTTCATCCAGCTCGTCTTCTTCTGGAAAAGATTATTCTTCTGACGACAGCGTAGCTGATCCCAATTTCAATATGGGTAATGATTTTAATTTATCACAAAGTAGTTCTGATTCTGAGCCATATCAAGCTGAAAATCCATCGGCTGAATTAATCCAAACGGTTGAATCACAGACAGAGCAAGTTTCGCCGAAAAAGAAAACGCGTAAGCTAACCCAAAAAAATGGAAAACAAATGAATTAAAACGATTGAGGCATGCAGGTAAAAGCTACTCGACTAAAAATAAAGTTGTAAGGGAAAAATCTATGAAGCCTCCTTGCGGAGAGAAATGCAGGCAGAAATGTTCTATTCTAATTTTGGAGGAACAAAGGCAATTTTTTTTAAATTCATATTATGCTTTACCAGATGCACTACACAAACGTCATTTTATAGCCAATAGCATTGAGGAGATAAAGCCTAAATACGTGTAGAAAGTCTAGCAATAGACCACGCAAAAATAATTTAAAATTTTTCTTGAATGATGACAAAAATCAAAAAATTCGTGTCTGTCAAAAGTTTTTCATAAATACGCTTGATATTTCCTTATCAATAATTAGAACAGTGCGAGATAAGGTACTTGAAAGCGGCAACCCGGTGCCGATGCTCGATGACCGAAGAGGCAAACATGAAAATCATCACCGGGTTAAGAATTCACTAAAAGACAGCGCTAGAGAATTCATTAGAAACATACCAAAAATAGAAAGCCACTACGTTCGCGCTAATACTAGTCGAGATTATATAGATGGAGGCAGAAATTTGACTGATATTTACAAGGATTATGTTCAATTGTGCACAGAAAAAAAAAACGAGGTATATTAACTACGTAATGTTCAATAGAATTGTTAACACAGAGTTTAATATTAGTTTTTTCACTCCGAAGAAAGATGCTTGTGAAGATTGTACTGCCTATATTAATGCATTAGACTCTCAGAAGGAAGAAATGAAAGATCGTTATGAAAACCACCTGAAGGAAAAAGAATGGTCACGGGTAGAAAAAGAGAACGATAAAAAAGAGGCCCAAAGTAAATCATCGTTAATAGTTGCGGTTTATGACTTACAAGCGACGTTGCCATGTCCAAAAGGCGAAATTTCAACATTTTATTACGTATCAAAATTGAATTCATACAACTTTACCATCTATGATTTGAAAACAAAAGATGTAGAATGTTATTTTTGGCACGAACAGCAAGGCAATAGAGGCGCGAATGAAATTGCAACCTGTGTTTATAACTATATTGTATCTTTGTGTACGAGAGTAAATGAAGACGTTGATATAATTTTTTACAGCGATAATTGTACAGGTCAACAAAAGAACAAATTCTTAATAAGTATGTATTTGCATGCGGTAGCAACGATTCCCAGTCTTAAAACAATAACGCATAAGTTCCTTATTAAAGGACATACTCAAAACGAAAATGATTCAGCCCACTCGGTTATTGAGAGAAATATTAAAAAATCACTTAGATCTGGGCCAATATACAGCCCAGATCACTATGTTTCATTGATCAGAACAGCAAAAATGACTGGGAAACCTTACAACGTTAACGAATTAAATTACACTCAATTTAAAGATTTCAAATCTCTTTGTAATGATGTAGTGCGCAATTATAATAAAAATACTAATAGTGAAACTATAAAGATGAATGACATAAAAATCTTAAAATTCACTAAGGAAAATCGTGGTTGCTTCTTTTATAAAAGTTCCTATAGTGAAGATGATTTTAAAATGGTAAAGGTTGGACCCACCGCTGCAAAAGGTCTTCGAGATAATTACCGTTTTAAGGCAGTATATAACGCGCCAATTAAAATTGCCGATCAGAAAAAACGAGGTTTATTAGCTTTAATTAATAAGAAAACTATTCCCGAATATTATCGTCCATTTTATGAAAATCTGTAATCTGTATGAAACAGACGATAATTTCAAATAAAACAGAATACAAATTGAATAGATTTACTTGTATTCTTTTTCTTTTATTTTAGTTCATTGTTTTGCATTTTTTTAAAGTTAAGCGTTTAATATTTTAAATAAAGTATTAATACGTTTAAATAATACTCAAAAGACTGGATAAAGTTCCTAATAATTAAAAAAATTGTACTTTTATACCTAGATCTTAAACTTAGATTACAACCAGTAAGACTGAAATACCTTGCTTAGCAAGTTCCTAACTTAGTGCCATGTTTCTTAGTGGTTATAGTGATTTAATCAACCACTTAATTTTATTTTATAAATTATCGTATTTTTTGAGCCATTTTGTTTCGAGTTGTATAAGTTTTAGTTCATATTTAGTATAATAATTTCATAATTACTGAAAGAAATAAATATTTCATAAAATATTATTGCTTTATTGCAAAAAATGTTATTTTTTTCCTTAAATTTAATCGTGTTTAAGAAATTAAATAGTCAACATTAAGCAACATTTTATCTAGAAAAGTATTCAAACTCAAAACGACTTTTTTTTTTACCTGTGTTTCGGCTACTATTTAACTTTACACTACTACTACTACTTTACTTTACTTTTCTTTTTTTTTCTTTATCAAACTTCGAAAGACATAATGTAACTAGCAAAAAATAAAAAATAAATGTTGAAAAGATCATTATTATTAAAAATATTACACGTTAAACCTTTAAAACGCTCCCCTGTAAAATTTGCAAGTTTTGAGATTATACAGTATTAATGCGAGAAGACGATATCTCAGCAACAGACAGCAATGTATTGTGATATCGAAAATCGATGCAAAAAAGGTACTCAGAACATACACGTCTAAATATAAACAATGCATACGCGGCGTTCCACAAGGAAGCGTACTGGGACCGATTTTATTCCTATTGTACTTTAATGACATCGTAGAAGTTACCAACCATAAATGTATACTGTTTGCAGACGATATTTCAATAATAGTAGCAACAGATTTAAAAAAATACACAGTTAAAGACCACGAAAATGACATAAACAACACAATAGACAAATTAATTAATTGGTTACATATAAATGAACTTAAAATAAATCTTGACAAATCTGTATTCATTCAATTTAATAAATCTAAAAATAAAAGACATAATATTAATCTTGACATCATAGACGAAGACTTAAATTGGAAATTACAGACAGGAAGTGTATCCAAAAGGCTAAATCAATTTGTGTATGCGTTAAGACAAGTAGAATACATTACTAATCTAAAAACAGCTATAATGACGTATCATGCCCATGTGCAATCAATACTACGATATGGACTTGTAATGTGGGGAAACGGCACAGACCAACACAAAGCATTTGTAGCGCAAAAAAAATGCATAAGAGCAATGTATGACATGAAACCTGATCAATCATGTCAACCGATATTTAAAAACCTTGGTTTGTTGCCTCTATCCTCACTTCTAGAACATTTAAGCACAAACTATATAAATGGCTAAATGTACAAAATATCTATTCTATTAAAGAATTTATGGAGACTAAATATGCTACAACAATTGTATTTAGTAATATTATGTGATGTAACGCATGCCGACAAGTTTGCATGCTATGTATGTATAGCAAAACATGTAAGCACTAATTTTAATATAACATCTATAATACCATGTTTTAATGCAAATAAAAAAAATGAAAAGTAAATGAATGAAAAATGAAATTGATGGAACCCTGTAGCCATATCAAGACTGGTAAAATATTTAAAACTGCCCAATCTGTCAATGTGGTCATCGATCAACGGTAATGGAAATCGCTCTTTAATAGTGATAGCATTTAGAGCCCGATAACAACGCACATCCTATCAGCTCCGTCCTTTTTCTTCACGAGGATGATAGGACTCGCGTAATTGGATTGCGACTCGCGGATTATGCACTTACTCAATAGGTCACTTATTATCTCGCGAACGCGAAGTTTTTCATCCGCGGAGAGTTTATAAGGCCGATAGTTTACAGGAATGTTACTGCTAAGCCTTATTTCCATACTACCCGTGTTAACTGTAGAGGTCGCTGTTCCAGTGGTAAACGTATCGCGAAATTCATTTAGTAGAGCCAACAAACACTCTTTTTCATCACCAACCAAGGGCGTTTTTATATTGGCGAACTCTACAGTTGACACATTATTTATTTATTTATTTATTTATTTTATTTATTTATTTTATTTATTTATTTTATTTATTTATTTATTTATTTACTCAATAACAAAGCACTGTAGTACACGTTAAAAAAAATAAAACAGTTTTACAAAATAAAAGTACTATATCTACAAACGTGTGGGTGAGCACTGCTCTCCTAGCTAGGTTATGAAAACCTGTGTTAAGGAGAAGCAGTCCGGTCCCCTAAGGTTGACGTAAAGGTTACATAGTGCTCCTGGTGTTATTGTTACAATTTTGGAGTATTTAGATGGACAATTTAAATAAGATACGTTTTATTAAACGTGAAAATAAAATAATTTTGATCTTAAGGTAAATAAATGTTTGTGTGTGTTTGATTGATTGTGCGTGTGATTGTGTGTGTGATTGTGCGTAGGGGTATGTGCATGTGTGTGAGGATGTTGTGTGTGTGGGTGTTTTTGCTTGTCCATGTTTTTTATGTTAATATTTTTTCTGTTTCGTCATATGACTTATTTTGCAGGTACGACTGCACAATCTTTTTGCATTTGTAATACGGTAGTCCGTAGATTTGACACTCTTCGTTTATTTTATTATATAAGAACGGACCAAGATAATTAAAAAATCTCTTTACAAAAGTTGAGCGTACTTGCGGCAGGGTGCATATCCTATCCTTTCGACGTTTACTACGTTTTTTATTTTCTATATTTCGGTATGGGGTTTTGCGGTGCATTAGAATAACTGTCTGTAGTATGAAGTGTTGCCGAACATTTAGAACTTTGCAGTGATTGTAAAGTTGGTCGGTTGGAAAAAGGATAGGACGACAAGTGGCCACTTTTAAAATAGCCCTATGTGCAACTTCTAGCTGCTTGAGAGTAGTTTTTGCTGCGCCGCCCCAACAGGAGATACAATAAGTAACGATGGATAGGCAAAGTGCGAAATAGACATTGCGTATTACAATGGGATTGGCAATATTACGAAGAGTTTTAAAGATATATATCAGTTTGCGAACTCGTCCAGTTAGCAGAATGATATGAGATTTAAAATTGAGATTCCTGTCTAAGACTATTCCCAGGTATCTGATGGTTTCAATGGAGGTTAAAAGAGGACATTGACAATTTGAACCCAGTATTTGTGGATGACAAGTGTGAGCTTTGATTAAAATTGGAGTCTGTGGTTGAGAGACCGAGCTGATAGAATATGTCAGAAATTTGGTTTTGGAGGCATTTAGGGTGAGAGTGTGGGAATTAAGCCAATTCAACGCAACGTCAAAGCCAATCTGAGCTCGATGCTCGAGTTGTGACCAGGTATCAGCGGTGAAGGTTATTGCGGTGTCATCTGCAAATGATATTACCCTTGCACTATCGATATTGAGATCACAAAGGTCATTAATAAAAATTAAGAAAAGAGTGGGGCCCAAAACACTTCCTTGTGGTACCCCATAGTGAATGGAAAGCTCCTCGCTGTTATGACCATCGATCCTGACTTTTTGCGAACGATTTGAGAGGTAACTCTGGAAAAGATCCAGTTGTGAACCTCTGACGCCTATTTTTTCAAGTTTGATTAAGAGTGTGGAAACGGGAACAGTGTCGAACGCTTTCGCTAGGTCAAGGAATATTGTAAGGACTTTTTTATTTTTATTTAAATGATCTATGACAAAACCGGTTAGGTCACGAACTGCGTCGCCGGTTGACCTGTTTTTGCGAAAGCCATACTGTTGCTGAGAGATTATCTTACAATGCTCCAGGTAACCAACCAATCTTTTGTTTATCAAGCGTTCAAGAACCTTGGATAAAGCACTTAGAACAGCTATAGGACGATAGTTATTTGGCAGAGCTGCGTCACCCCCCTTGAAGATTGGATAAATTATTGCCTTTTTTAAAGAAGTTGGAAAGACAGCGATTTCAAAACAAATATTGAATATATGGCATAAAATAGGCGCCAGAGTGGTGGAAAATTTCTTTAGTATTGTAGGTGAGATACCATCCCAGCCGGTAGCAGCGTTTGGTCGCAGTGAATTTATAGTGGATATAATTTCTTCTGGGTCAGTTTTCTCCAACACAAAGGATGAGGTTGGAAAAGAACCGTTTTGCGGGATAGGTGGTTGTTGTGAGCGCCTTGTTCTTATAACGTCGTCTGCAAGTTTCTTGCCTATATTGACAAAAAATGAATTCACATTGTTACATGACTGTGCGGGTGTGGGTGATGAGGATAGCAATTGTGTGGATGAGTGTGTAGTTTTTGTGGTGTTTGTTATTCGTTTTATGGTATCCCAGAGTGATTTTGGGTTATTGCTTGCTTTGCTGAGTTCTTCTGCATCGAAGAGCCTCTTCGCCTTTTTGAGAACTTTTGAACAGAAGTTCCTATATCGTTTGTAGGTTACATGTAATGTTTCATTATCTGGAGACTGCTTGAGGTTTCTGTGCATGGCATCTCTGTTTCTCATGCACCGTAGCAAGCCGGGAGTTATCCAGGGTTTAAGAATCTTCCGTTTTGCAGCCACTTTTTTAATTACAGTGTGTTCCGTTATGGCTGAAGTCAGTATTTCAATGAATTTATCGGTAGCAGTATTCGCGTCTGTTGTAGTGAGAATAGGGTCAAAGTCTATGTTTGAGATTGATGCACCAAGTGCCACATAATTAATTTTTGTTATGTAAGACGTAGTGGTGACAGGGATACGTTTGCTATCCAGACAAAGTAGCGAAGAACCATGGTCGGTAACCGTAGACTCATAGACAAATGTGACGGTGACGTGTGCGGGCGTCCTTGTTATCAGAATAATATGGTCCAGGCAATTTTTTCCCCTGGTTGGGAGAGTGTGCGCTGGGAGAAAACCATGAAAAGCGAGACAATTCAAATATTCTTGAGACCGTATATCGTGCGAAGAAGGTTTGATATCGAGATTAAGGTCACCCGCTATCACAACTGTTCCGAGGCTATATAGCGATGGAAGTATGTTATTGAGGGCTGAGAGGAAGCTCTGTATGTTGTCTGTTGACGGTGAGCGATAGATACAGAGCAAGGCCACGTTAGGGTTAATTTTTATTATTAATCCCGAGGCAGATTGGTACAGGTCTGGCTCCTCACATACCGCCAGAATTTCTAACTTAATATAGACCACAACGCCATCACTTTGGTTTATGTGGTTGGTTGTTTTAAATAACATATAATTTGGCAGAATGGGAAGAATTAAGTTACTGGAGCATGGCAGCCAGCATTCTGTCAAGACTATAACGTCACAGTCAAGTGAGATACGATGCAATAGAGTTTGTAAGTTAAAGAAGTTACAATTTATTGATCGAATGTTTTGTGAGAAGACTTTTAGGTATTTATTTGGGTTTATCAGAAACGATTTAGTTTGTTCTGGGGTGCATGTATGCGTCACTGATACAGAGAGCTCATCGATGTTATTGATTAGATGAATTGCGTTATTAGCCATTTGTACGGGATTGTATAGTTACTCGTAAGAAGGCGGTGAAGAAAGTTTGCAAACTGTCGGTATACGTAGATGTGGTGTTTATATATGTATTTAAATGATGTATATGTGTATGTAGAATGTGTAGTTTTGAAACTGATTGTGTATGTGAGATTGTAATTTGTTAGGTTCTCTGGGGTTTGTTTGTGCATTTGTAAATCCTGAGTGCGGTGTGTGAGAATTGTGTTTGTTGTGTCTGTGTATCTGATTAACTCAGTGTTACAATATAAATATATTCTCAAAAAAATAGTTAAAAGGAAAAACCATAAAGACAATGTGAAATCTAAAATTAAAATAAATATTAAAATAAAAGCTGGAGTGAATATAAATCTATGCCCTTTAAAATCTAGTCATATTCCTAGCTGAGTTTTATTAAGATCTTCTTCGGTTTTGATCAAAATATGTTTTTTTCCCAAAGCTTGACGAAGAAATACTCTGCCCAGTGAAGTCCAGCAGAACTTAAAGTTATTATCTGTGGCAAATTTCCGTGCCAAATAAAATAGCCGTTGCGTTTTTGGAGTGAGGCTCTCCGAGAGGTAAACTGGTGTAACAGCACCTTTGAGTTTTATATGATTTGTATTTAGCTTATTTTGACTATTCTTTTTGTTGAAGTTCCGTAGGTTTTGCAGAATATTATCTTTTGTAGTGACACTGACAAAGTCAACAATGATTGGGGATGTACCATTTTTCTTATTAATGCGGTATATGTCTGATTTCTTGGTGTTGCAAGGGAACATCTAAGACGCTGGTGGTCTGCATAATTATTTTACAGAGATCTGCTTTACTTTCTCCCTCCAGTTTTGGTATATTTCTAACTTCCATCTTGGATAAAAATAATAACCGCTTCATATTTTCAACTTTGTCCTCTAGTTGGCTTATATAGTTACGGTCAGCTTTGCGCTCGGACTCGATTTGATCAATCTTAATTACCATATCATCATACTGCTTTGTGGTAAAATCTAAAGATTTTTGATTTCCTCATTTTGAAATATAATTTCATCCATAGATTTTTGTAGTGCCAGAAACTTGCTATCTGTCTGAGCTGTGGCCGATTTTAGCAGCTCGCGTATCTCCTCCATGAAAAACGTAACGTCCTCTTCGCGTTTGCGCTTATTGTTACGCGTAGTTAATAAATCAGTATCAACCAGAGTTAGATTCGGGGCAGATCCGGATTGTGTAATAATTGGGGCTGTTAAATTTTGATCCCTATTTTTGGTACTTTTCGGTGGCGTACGTTTCAGTGACATTGAACTCATTCTTCTCCTCAGGTTCTACGTGGTTAGGTTTTAACAGAACGCACCGCGAACGTAGTGATTATAATTAGTACTGTTTATGATCGGGGTGGCGCCACCAGCCGCATTCATGCATGAAGTTCGCTTAAATTCGTCGCTGGAACGCACCGCGAACCTCGTTGCCGGGAGGTTGGTAGAACTGACCGTATGGTGTAGATTGCGCGTACGCAGGACTTTCACTTTTAAAGCGTTCGTACAAGCGTCAGGATTCTGTGCACTCGCGGGCTAGTCACTGATGATACGGCACTTTTAACAATTTTTCACAGTTTTTAAAGCTTAAATTTCACTTCTTGAGGGACCGAAAACAGTTATTTGTGGATTAACACTATACCAGACTTGTGTTTAGAGAAAGAGTAAAAGCACTAACATCTAATAAATATTTTTGTTAAACAGAATTACTAAGGGCACGGTTTACGGTCTCTGAGCGCGTTCCGGGTGATGAGATTTATATGCGCCACCCTAATCAAACGTTGCGAGTCGTTCTTTCGAATGTATGTAACCCCGCTACGATTTAAAACATCTGTTCCTATTAGAATCGGAGCTTGAAAGCAATCCAGGGATACAACGTACAAGTCTATCTCCAAAGATAGTTCGGGAAATTCAATAATAGTGTTCACATACGAAGTGGATTTTATATCCTGACTTCCAATGCCTCGCAGACGGCGATAGGTAGGAATTTTATTTAAATTAAAATGCTTCAGAACAGAATCAGATATTAGCGAAATATCAGAACCGGAATCAACTAAAACATCGACAGGCACATTCCGAATGACTGCGGTCATCACATTGTTTTCTCTGGGGGAGACTTTGAGCAAAAATTTTTTGAAGTATTTTTATTATCATTTGACTTTGCTTCCGCACGTTGTTTAACAAAGCACTTCTCAACGGAATGCCCAGTCTTCTTGCAGAAAGTAAAGTCTTACCGGGCTTAGAATTTGTTGCTTGTGAATTAGATTCTGTTTTCTAATTGAGAATTCCGTAGTGGTTGACTTTTTTGACAATGGGGATTGTGTAAAATTTATAACCATTGGATATTATTTTATTTTTTGAAAATTTAGAGCATTTTGAGAAACTAATTTGAATATTTTGATGTTTGGCTCAATAGTTATTTTTTTTAAATATTTTAAAATATTTAAGGTAGGTGACGTGGCAGTGGCACAAAAGATTGTGTCGTTGCCTCACTAGTAAAATTTAATCTGTCAACACAACGTCATCCATCTCACATCTGTCATTGTAAAAATAGACGTCATACTTAATCGAATCCCAGCTTATTTGTATACATTTAATTATTTACAAATACAAAGTTATTTTTCGAAATTTCGACTGAATCAGTGGCAATATTGAATATTGAAGAGTGTTGAGATAATGTAATGAGATTTATTCGAGAATAAGAGGCAAGTCGCAGGAATAATAATTGTAAAAACTGTAACCTGTTTATGTTTATATTTTTGACATATTTAATTTTACACTTGACAGATTGTAGACAATACTTGCCACTTACTTTTTATTTTCAGAGGCAACGATATAAAACTGTACGGCCAAAGCTGACGTAATTTGAAGGGAATAGAATAGAATATTTATTTATTTGCTCGGAATGTAGGTATTTACAATAAGATGGTTACAGTCATATTACAGAATCCTAGTACATTCTACCATTTAGGCATGCAAACATTGATGCAGTGAAGCATCAAAACAATACAAACTTACAACTAAATTAAAAACATTCAACTAAAATTTATCAGCTAAAAAATCCGATACAGAGTAGTAACATTTATTTAATAGAAGAGCAGTTAGTTTGTTTTTGAAAGTTTTTACTGGTTCCTCTTTTATTGAATTAGGAATGTGGTCAAAAATAGCCGGTGCCATACCAAAAACACTTTTCCTCAATAAAGCAGTCCTATATCCACCTGTGCGTAACAAATTTTGGTATTTGATCGCAAGGCTACATCTCGGTATCTGCTTTCCGATAAAGTTAAAAATAGATGTCAAAGAAGGGCAAAGAAGGTCAATCATATTTTATCAAAAATATCAATAAAATATGAATATTTTTGATGATTAATTAGTCCGTAATGATCAGTAACGCTATTCCTCGAAATGGTTTTTGAATTGCAACATTTAAAAAAATATGAACAATGCCCATTAAACTGTTTATGGCCTACGTTTCCACATGAAAAACAGGTCAACTGGTCATACTGCATTAAGGCCTTACGTTTACGCGGATCAGGGGTATTGGAGTTTGACATGCGAACAGGATTGCTGGTAGTTTCATTTTTAGGTTTTAAATATACCGACAAAAATTCTACAAGGTCTTTTGACTGTAGTTTAGCGTTGGTAGTCGCAGCTTTAACTTGGGGATCAGAAATACCACGGATAACTATAGCGGCCTTCAACTCATCCGAAAGCCCTCTAACGATGTTCAATCGCAACAGGGACTTTCGCGCATATTCTGCATACGTGGTGAATTGATTAGAATTCGTATTCATTACGTCATAAAGCACAGTAGCCATATCAACTTCGCGCGGACACAATGACCGGAATTCAGTTTTAAAATTAGTCCACGATCGGTCATTGGTCACCCAATCGTTGAGCCACGTTTTAGCATCACCACGTAAACAGCCACCAATGCGACCCAGGCATTCCCGATCGTCCCAGTGACTCAACTCGCGCCTCCTATCTACCTCCGCACACCACACGTTAAAGTCATGAATACTGGGGTCAAAATTTGATATGTAGTAATGCTTCGATCTTACTTGCATCAGCGAAGATAGTGCACCCACAATCCTGTCCGCAGCGTCAACCTCACACGATGCCTCAACGTTCGCGGCTCCCGTAGCCTGTGTTTGCACACTAGCAACAGGCGCCCCGGTAGCCGCTGAAGCTGGTAACGGCATGTTGCTCGTAGTGGCCAGATGCGATGACATGGGAGTAGAAGTTATTAGGGAGTAGTATTGGGCTTGGGGGCAACCGGTTCTCTATTGCATTCAAGCGATCAAGAATATCGTTTAACGGGTTATGTCGAGGGCTGTCACGACGCCCATAAGAACTATCACGGCGCCGACGTGGACTTTCAAAACTCTCAGACCTATCACGATGACGCCGAGAGGATCTGCTACGCATTTCATGATTACGGTCTCGACGCCTTGTACGAACATCACGACGGCTATGCGACTCATGACGGGTGTCGAGAGATTTACGTTTAGGTGAATTTTGACGCGGCGTTCACTCGCGACCCGACATGATTATAATAGGTGACACTACACCACGTAAATTAAATGAGTTGCGACGATAACCTCGAAATGACTAAAATAGTTAACACGTGTTTCAAATTTCTTTAAAACGGAATACCACTAACGGCAAGAAAATAGATGGCGAACGATCAAAGTCACGTGTATTTTAAACTTATCCCACTTCTGATCTTATGGATCAGAAGCTCCTTTAATTTTAAATATGAAAAGCAAACTTATTCAGAAGTATTTATTTAAAACAAAAATAGAAAAGAAATCACTATAACGAAGACACCGAAATAATTCAACTAGTTCCTAAGAATCGTCCGTTCCATTCGAGCTCCCGAGCAAAAGTGACCGAGCTGCGTGAGCGCCCCTCTAAGTAGTGTCGCCCCTTCCACTCGCTGAGTCACAACGGTCACGCGATATCCCTGCCGTCTCAGTTGATAAATTCTCTAAGAATTGTTTGTTTTATTTAACAGTGTATGTCAATTTATTTTAATTATTTACTGTTGCCATAATCTACTCATTATTATGCTTAGCTAGCAACCATCTGATCAAATTGTAATTTACTTCTTATTTATTTTACTTCTAGTTTGATTAAATGACTTTTGATTTTCTTTTTTAATACAAATTCCAAGTGCTATTTTAGTGTTTTATTGCCTATTCAATTTTTTTTTACCTAATGGCTATGAGGAATTCATAATAACCAGAAATATCTGTACACCACGACCTCTTCGCTATCGCCCAAGTAGCACATGACAGCCGCACAGTGACTTGATTATAGAATTTAGTGACTACTCAAGGCTGTTTTAGTTTCCTGCATAAGGGCTGTGTAGTTAGCTACACAGCCTTTGTAATTCCAATTTGGGCCCCAAATTAGCCAGCCTTGAGAATTAAAGTGGCTGGTTAACGGCAGTATAATCATTGAAACAGCTGTACAAGGCCTGTACATTGGCTTATACAGCTATATAACAGTCATTGCAGCCTAAGATTCAGCTTCTTTCATTCTCTTCAACAGCGTTTAGATGTTTTGAGGCTTGGCAACAGCTTTTAAAGCATAAATAACCAAAAAAAAAATTTTTTTAACCGACGAAACAAAAAGGAGGAGGTTCTCAAGTGGACACGTATATTTTTTTTTTTTTATGTATGTCCACGCATATCTTTTTACAGAAAAGTCCGAATTGAACGATTCTTTTTTTATTGGGGATGGTATACCTCGAAGTTGGTCCCATATAAATTGTATTAACTTTGCTTGGGTACTTTTTGAGTTAGCTTCAATAATACGTATTTTTCCCACTTAGTCTATGTGGATGATGTTCTAATATTTTTTCCAGCCACTGTTATTTACAAAGCAGATCGTGATATTCGAATTTGTGTGGGGTAGGTACCACAACAAAAAATTGAAAAATAAAAAACTTTTTACAAAAAAGACAACCGACTTCCAAAAAAAACTTTAAGTGAATAACTTTAATTTCGGAAGACACGAAAATTCAAAACCAAAGACAGGGTGGGTATACCTCGAAATTGATCCCATGTAAAATTGAAAACTACAATCCACAACTAAGGGTAGAAAAATTGGGGTTGATTGATTTTGCACCTACTGAATTTCCAACTGTGAACCGGTTCTGGTGAAACGCACACAAATAATGTAGTTCTAATGAACTATATAATAAAGACCTGGAGATGATCTGACGATGGAGACGGAAGACAGTCGCGAGAGCTCCTCAGGAGTTTGGGTTTATGTCATTCATTTTGATGAGAACTTTAGACCTGGCTGGGGTATGACTGTCATCGAGGGTCTGACGATGGAGACGGAAGGCTGTTGAGGGAGTTCCTAGTTGAGGAAAATAATAACAATATTAAAGCGATAATTATAAATGCTGGTATTCAGCTGCATCCGGTTAGACTGGAATTACAGGAAGGCTAGGCAGATTGATTCATTAAAGCGATTGAAATGCAAGTTTCACGAGAAATAAAAATCGGTAGATATATACCGGATTAAATCATGTAAAAATTATTATAAATAATTTATTATTCAGGGTTGCTACAAACATCAGTGTTCGAGCCTATTGCTGATTTGTAAGTAGACCTCTCCATCTCTGCATTTCGGCCAAAGCTCGTTCATCGAGAGGTTTGTTTAATACCTTCTTATCGGGTTCTAAGACAGATATATCCTCGAGTGTTTTTAGTCTAGTCAGTGCCAAATATGCCTGCCCTTTGGCGAAGACTTTTTTACCGAGGTCGATTACGGCTTTATCAAGGGTCGTTCCTTGTAATTTGTGTACCGTAACGGCCCAGCACAAAATTAACGGCAACATCCTACGCTCAATATCACCATAAACCTTCGTGCCCTGAAAAGTTGCAACTACTGCAGGTATAGCAACACAACCATCGCTATCTTTCAGTCTGCTTCCTATGCTTTCATCGTCAAATTTTACTAAAATACAATCCGCTAATTCTCCTTCCCCTAGTTGATCCCTGCGCAGTGATGGCCATTTCGTTTTTTTCACAATACCCATTGCACCATTGACGAGGCCCTCAGATACTGATATGTTACGTCTCAGCATAATACGGGATTCGGTAGCTAATTTTACCTCAGATAAAAGGCCACCACAATTGTTCACATCTTTTGGAACTACATTATCTGGAGGTTTCTTTCCATAGGTAGCAACTTCACGAGACTCATCTATGGAACGAATTGTATAAACGCAATGGTGTTTTGAATAATTCATAGCTGTCATCTTACTATTGTACTCGTCAATCTGCTTGACGGTAGGGAATATTCAAACAACAACACCATCCTTTAACTCTTCACCTAAAGCTACCCTTCGCCTTTGACAGAGCAGTTCCATTGAACGGTTGTCAATTCGCCTACGCGTAGATTGTTTAACAGGTCAACGAATTCGACGTCATTTCGTTGTCTCATGATAATGGTTAATTACCAGAATAAAAATGAGTGCCATAAATTAACTTCTGCAGCATCCCAAAGTGGTTGTGCAAAGCACCAATTTTACAGGTTGCAGTTGCATGATGTCGTCAAAGAGAATAATATTTATACCTCAAAATAACTTGTCGTTGTTTTTAAACTCCTGTAGCCGCAAATGAATTACTCAAACTCTCCGCTCTGGATAACGACAGTATTAAAAAAATAAAAATATATATGCTGTTTAATTTGATAAAAAATTATAATAATAATAATTCATTTATTTTCAGACAAAGTCCGTCATATAAATTAATAACATATACACACACACAAGTATAAGTAGTTATTAAGTATTTATCTAACATTGTATTATTCCCATTTATTCATAAACGTTGGTTTAACGTCAAAAGTGTATAGTTAAACAGTTGCTAATCATTACATAACTTTAAACAACGTTTATAAATAAACCTAATATAATACCACGATATATGACCGAGGCAAATATGTATTTTAAAGAATAATCAAAAAAATTGGTAGGTAGTAGATTTTAGCTACATCAATAAATAGTAACTCAAAAGCGAAAAATTAAAAACTTTTTTACAAAAAATTAAACCGACGAAAAAAAAAATTACTGAAAAGCAAAAAATATAAAATATACCTTTTAGTGTAAGTAAGTTCCTAAACTAATTTACGTAACAAACTTTGAGTCGGCGCCAAACAAACCAACAAACAAATTGATTAATTACAAATAATTATAGCGCATAATGGCAGCTTGATGAATCTTCGTTGAATGTGTGATCGCGCCGACTCAAAGTTTGTTACGTAAATTAGTTTAGGAACTTACTTACACTAAAAGGTATATTTTTTATTTTTTGCTTTTCAGTAATTTTTTTTTTCGTCGGTTTAATTTTTTGTAAAAAAGTTTTTGTTAAACCCTGATACACATTATTCTTTATTTATTGTTTTAAGTATAAATACTGAGTTTCGAGTTAATCGGACAGCGCGTTGAAATTCTTAGATACAAACTTTGACACCCTCCAATCCCCGTTTTGGGGGTAGTTTATGAAAACTAAAAATGACAAACTTTATCATTTGCTTATATACGTATTAGTGCCTAGTTTCAAGTCCATTAACTCAAGGAATAAGATTTTTCATACTAAAGAAATCCCCCCTTTTCACCCCTTTTAAGGTCGACATCTAGGCGGCTGTGAACTGTGTTCTAGATGTAAAAGAGAATGATGTCTTTTGCTACACGTCCTACAAGTATGTATAGATTTACACTGTGAAGCAGTGTGCGTTACACTAAGACAGTTTACACATCCACGTTTGTTTTTAATAAAATCCAAACGCGAATTGGCTGTGAGTGATTGAAAGGTTGGACAAGTGTAAAGTTTACAATGATCAATTTTATTGCAATACAAACAAGTTTGATTGTTATCAAAAGCAACAAAAGTATGTACTGTACTATCACGTGACTGATTACGAGAGGAATTATTTTTATTAGGGCTGTTACTAACTAACGCGGTTCGAGATGAAATAGTGCGATCCAATATTTTAACTTGCGATTTTATAAATTCAACGAAATCCGTATAAGTAGGAATTTCCTCATCTCTCTTATGCATTTCGAATAAATGTACGGTTGCGGGGTCTAACTTTTTCAAAGCTAAATTTAGCAAAATGAAATCCTTTAAATCGTTAATTTTTAATTGTTCTAAAGCAGAAACGGACGCGTGAAAACTTTCAATGAAGCTATTTAAAGATGCGGAATTATTAATTGCGGGTTTAATATTTAATATGTTAGACATGTAATGTGAGCCTAGTGCTCGTTTATCTTGATACTTTTGAACTAAACTGTTCCAGATAGCGGTATAATTATCACCCGAGGGAATAATTCCGGCGGTTTGCAATGCGTTTCCTTTTAAATTACCTATCAAATACTGCACACGTTGTGAATCTGTAAGGTTTAAATTACTATGGATATTTGACTTAAATGATTCATAGAAGACAGGCCAGTTGTCAATCCTGCCATCAAAGGACGGAATTTGAATCGGTGGCAGTTTGACCGCACCTTTATATTGTTTTGCGTTATCCTGAGACGCTGAAGCATCCAATGACCTTGAATAGTTCGCGGCGATAAGTGATCGCACTCGTTCTACGCGAGTATACACTCCGTCGTTTGACTATTATAATCGATTTTATGATCAGGATTTAATTGTAAAGAATATGTATTTATTTTATCTAAATTGGTACTAAATTCTTGACGAGTGACCGAGAGTATCTCCGTGTCCGCCATGAATGTTTCCACAGAGCGAAGCTCAATACTAGTCGTATTTATTTTCTTAGAAGTTTCATATAATGACGATAAACGTTCAAAGTTTGCTTGATTTTTAGCTTGAAGTAATTTAACTTTCATTTTAAGTTCTTCCATTTTGGAATAGTTCTAGAAAATAATTATAGCGTACAAATTATTAGGTATAGCGGGTAGACTTAGAATAATAATTTTATTCTAAGCGGGTATAACAAAGGAATGCGGTTGAATATAAGTTGTAGGTAAGTTAGTCGAACTAACTCACGATAATTAGCGGTTAGAATATTTACCTATGCTATTTCAATGCAATAGGCGTAATATTAAGTTGATACAGTAATTCTCAATGAACAATGTATCTAGCGGGAATGTACGAACGTGAGTAGGTACGCGTTCAATATGGCGGTTTTATGACTTTGTATTTTAGGTATTTTTGACCTAAATCCTAGGTAGGTACGAGACCTATATAATTATTATCGTTGATTCTTTGAATCCGGCTCGAAGGACCAAAAACTTATGGTGTATAAGTTGAAGCGGCGTTCGAAGGACCATATGCGGGAATATAATTTACGTGGGTGGAATATTGGACGACACGCAGAATTGAGCAAAAAAAAGGATATGAGGTTTATGAGGTGTGGATGGACTTACTTGGAATCTTCTGGACGAACGAAACACGATGATACAAGGACAGCCTTTTCAGACATCCCACGTGTTCACTGATTTTTCTTTTCTCACACTATGATCTTCACTTTAGTTTTTAAATGTCACATTTATGTCGGCCAACATTTACAATTATAGCGTTTAAGAGTTTTTTGATATATTAGCGGATTATTTTTGCGGAGCGGCGCGATGCGGGCGAATACTTTTTTTCAACTGTTTTCGAGATTTGAGAATTTCTCTCAAATCTCAGTGGATGTGTTGCGATTGGCTTTCGCTGCGGCGGAAGCCTGTGATTCGACGCGTGCGATGTGTGTCCCTCTCGTTCTGTTATATGGGAATTGGGAGGGAAGGAAACATAGCTCAAAACTGCGGTCGGAAATCTTGTAATGAAAACTTATTACTAAAGCTTGCGCGAGCACTGATCTTAGCTAAGTCTGTTTATTTTTGCTTTTTAAAATAAAACAAGTAGTCCATTACAAGTATTTATTATTTTAAAGTGTTACATACACATTCATAATCAATATAGTCTGTTATATGGTGAAACAGTGGTTTAACGACGGTAAAAAGTGCAAAACAATAAACTTAAAAACTAAAGTGCAAAAACAAGTACCTACTATTACAAAAAGTGAAAATAACAATAGTCTATTTACAAATATTGAGAAAGCTTGGGTATCGGAGTGCATCCGGTGTGTGTGTTGTGTCGAAAGCAGTGCAGCGTTATATGGTGTTGTAACCCCACTATACTTCCCATACATTGAACCCACCATAAACACAATTTGTTGGTACAGTGCCATCTATTGACGCTCCGGGGTATCAAGTCAGCAAGATCGACCGCTAATAAGTGCGCAACTAATTACTGTACATAGCAACATGCCAGCAGCGAAGTGTGGTGGTTGCGCTAAATTTATATCGCCACTAGAGGCCGCTAGGTGTTGCACCTGCAACGCTCTCTTTCATCGGGCTTGCGCTGTTTTACCACTGCCGGGTTTTATTAATCCCACCTGGGTCTGCCCTAGCTGTAAGAATACAGTGTGAGTCTTCATAATGTGCACATATCGAAATGGGGGAATCTATGCTTAATTTTATCGACGGAAAAAATAAAAAATAAAATCTAAATACATTTTTTTTTCAATTTTTTTTTATTTAAAAAAAATCGTCTTATTGATTTTTTTTTACGATTATTGTAAAAATTGATTAAAAAAACCGATTTTTGTACGAAATACCTGTTTATTTTCAATTGAGGGTTTTTTGGGTTTAATTGGGAGGGGTTTTTCCCACAATTTTCATTTTATAAGAACACTTAATTACTACCAATCATTATGGAGTTGAGTTTGTTTCATCGCGATAGATCATTTAAAAGTTACACCGTTTTTTTACATTGGGGTAAAAAATACAAAATAAATAAAAAAATAAAAATAGATTTTTTTAAATATTTTTTCCGTTTGTTAAATTAAGCATAGAATCCCTCATTTCGATATGTGCACATTATGAAGACTCACACTGTATATCGGTTAAGGGCAAGGCAGCGGCTGCACCAACGGAGGCACGTGAGACGGAAGAGTCTATGGATACCAGCGGATTGAGCTGCAGCACATTGGGTGATACTCAAGATATTGCCCCGGGTTTGTCTAACATCCTATGCAGTTTTAAAGAGGAGTTGCGGGCTGAGCTGCGCCAATTGTTTAAGGAAGAGTTGCGGACAGAATTGCAGGCGATGCAAAAACAATTAAAATGCGAATTACAGAGTATTCGTGCGGATTTGGCTCAGCTTCAGGCGGACAGAGACCATGAAATTGTCAATTGAGCGGTATGAGAAGCGAATGGACGGCATGGATTGCAGAATGGATAGTCTTGAGCAAAAAATTATTGCCACGACTGCTTCGGGAGCCACCGAAGAAATTGCTCAATTGAAGCGAGAACTAAATGATCGGGACCAACAACTTTTATCTAATGATTTAGAAATCTCAAATTTGCCGGAATCAATCTCAGAAAACCTCTCGCATACGGTGAAGCTAATAGCTACAAAGTTAGGCGTAAATATTGATGATCGCGATAGAGTAAGCGTGGACCGCATGGGCGGCAGGCAAGTGAATGCTGCGAGCGCTGCGGGCCCAGTGGAGACTCGTCCGCGTACCGTGGTCGTGCGCCTCGTGCGCCGCGGCCTTCCTGACGAGCTGCTGCGTGCCGCACGAGTGCGGCGCGGGGCAAATACCGCGGATCTCGAGATGACCGGGCCACTAAGTAGGTACCTACTACCTAAATGAACGCCTAACCAAAATAAACCGTCTGTTATTTCGGCGAGCACGAGAGGCGGGCCAACGTCTCGGCTGGCAATTTGTGTGGACGAAACATGGACGTATTCTTGCACGACGCGACGTAAGCCCGGTGACAAGGCAAAGATCATACGCAATGAGACGGATCTACTTGAAGTCTTTGGTTCTGACGCTGAAAAACTCCCTTAGATCTAGATATGTTAGCATTTAATTTATTTTTTAAGTTGTCAAGTCAGTTTCTCTTAGTTTTTATTTGTTTTTGTTTCTAATGATTTAAAAGATTATTTATTTGGCACTGCGCGTCTTGGCTGAGGGATGAACAGGTGTAGATTTGTTGTTAGTAAAGCGTACGGATATTATCAGTATAATATTATTATAGCATCTTTGGTATCAACTCACTATTGTACTCCGTGTCTGTACCTGTTTTTTGTTCAATCTATCATCTATGCTTACTATTACTATCATTTTATTATTTATAGCGTGTTTGTATCGTTACTAAATATATTGTCTCGCTCAACCCTAGTTTTGAATGCTTGCATACATATTTCATGCACCAATGCCGCGCAATAAACATATTAAATTTGGACTTCTGAACACGGGCTCATTATCTACGAATCACGATGAGTTTATTGTTGCTATGAACAATCACTCTGTCGATGTCATGGCAATAAATGAGACGTGGCTGTGGGAGGGGGAGGAGGGCCGGGCGCCTGTGGTACCTGGATATCAGCTGCGTCATAGACCACGCCCGGACACAATCCGCGGGGGAGGGGTTGCGTTTTATACAGTGTGATTCTTCATAATGTGCACATATCGAAATGACGGATTCTATGCTTAATTTGACAAACGGAAAAAATATCTATTTTTATTTTTTTATTTGTTTTGTATTTTTTACCCCAATGTAAAAAAACGGTGTAACTTTTAAATGATTTATCGCGATGAAACAAACTCCATAATGATTGGTTGGTAATAATAAAGTACAAAAAAATACAAAAAAAAAGTGTATTACAAAATGAAAATTGTGGGAAAAAACCCTCCCAATTAAACCCAAAAAACCCTCAATTGAAAATAAACAGGTATTTCGTCCAAAAATCTGTTTTTTAATAAATTTTTACAATAATCGTAAAAAAATTCAATAAGACGAATTTTTTTAAATAAAAAAAAAATGTATTTAGATTTATTTTTTTATTTTTTCCGTAGATAAAATTAAGCATAGATTCCCCCATTTCGATATGTGCACATTATGAAGAATCACACTGTATTAAAACCGGAACCAGCGCACTATGGGACCAACCGGTATTTTCCATCTCAAAAATCGATAACTCGGTTGTTTTGTGATTTATCTCCTTGATTTTTTTTTCACGTATTTATGAATATCTAGGCAATAAAAGAAATCAAACATCATCATTCTAAAAAAAATATTTTTTCCGAAAAAAAATGACAAAGATAAAGTTATACGAAATTTCATACAAAAAATTATACAGTTATATTAAAATAGCAATAAAAGTTACACTTATGCTTAAAATAAGTTTAAAACTAAATTATTATTATTAAACAAACAGTTACATGACAAAAAAAAATTATTACTTAAACTTATCCTACTCATCACTTTCTATTTCCAACAATTCTTTAGCTTCGTCAAATAATTCTTTGGATATTAGAAAACTTGGTTTATTTAAGCTAGATATATAAGGATCAGATGTATATAACAAAATATGCAGAACGTCTTCGTTTGTTGCTGATCTGGAACACTTCCTAGCGTGGTGTAACCTATATTTCTTATAATCTTTATTTCGAGCTTCCTGGGCATCTTCGGATAATTGTCCTATAAGCAAAACTGCATAATGCTCTATTATTTTAGCACCATGTATAAGTACTTTATGGACCGAAGATGGCATGTAGTACCAGTTATATTTGCTTACATATAATTGCGCGGTTACCAATGTATACTGACCATTCTGCGTTTATAGGAAATCCCGATGACATAGTTTGAAGAATTACATATAGTCTCTTGATTAATTCTTCATCAATTCCGGTTATCTCTGCAGAACATTGGTAATTTTGGCAAAATCTCCTTGCCGTATTACCGTCATTGCTATTACCGGAACCTTGACGTGGTTTATCAATATGCAAGCCAAGCACTTCTCGGAAACGTTTTTGGACAAATTTTTTCTTGTCTTCTTTAAGTTGCTTGTTTTCTGGAGATGTTTCAGACCACTTCTCAAAACCTAAATTGTAAGAAATATGGAGGATCATTTCCATAAATCTTATCCATGCGTGTAGCGTCGACAATCCGTATGTAAACGCATTTTCATTTTCAACTCTCGTTGTAACTTTTAAAAGATCATTCATTTGCATATAATAGCAGTTTTTTAATTTGCAAATGTATGTTTTTATCATAGAAATAGAAAAAAACAAGATAGACATCAAAGGATAATAACTAAATATAATATTTCATAATAAAAAAGAAGAACCGTAATTTTCGAGGATTTTCCCCGATTGACATTATTGCTTCAAAATCACCTCTGGCGCAAAAAACGCGCAAGTTTTTTTTTAATCCTCATATTACTGAGTAGATAAGGTCTCTAATAGAGTAATTAACTTGACACCGGCTGCTTTCGGCAACAACGAAAACTCCAATTGAAATTAACAAAAACTAAATTTTCTTTACTTCACTAAAAAAATATTAAAAAATTAAATAAAAATATTTTTTTTACAAAAACTGAACGTGGTTGCAAAGTGTATATTCTAAGCTATCTAATGATGTATAACACTAATATGTTTCCTTGGAAAACTTCCGAATAATTATGTGTTGAACTTCCTTAACGGTAATTTAATTGGCATGAAAATATTTATGCCCAATGTTTGAGGTTCATTTTATAAACGTAAAACTTTATATTTTTTTATATTTTGTAAATTATTCGTAAGTTCCATCTTTTGAGAGTATAAAACCATAAAACAATCTATGGATTTAAGACTTTCGACAAAACCATTTTTGAGATGGAAAATACTGTTTGGTCCCATAGTGCAGCGCTCGAATTAGGGCTCAACCGCATCACCCGCAAGTGGAGCAAATGTGGCACACTTTCAATGCCCAGCACCCAGCATATGGGTCGAAAATATTTCGTTCGTGTCCCCACAACCCGTGTCCGAGTCGTCGCTATACGAAGCTATAGATGACTAGCTTTCGCCCGCGGCTTCGCCCGCGTGGAGGTCGGAAATTGTCCTACAGGAAAGTACTTCCGGGGAAAAAAGTAGGTACTTTATCCAGGTTATAAATCATCAATTTGCAAATTTCATCCAAATCCGTTAGCCGTTTTTGTATAATTGAGTAACAAACATCCAAACACACAAACATACAAACTGTCACCTTTATAATATCAGTAAGATTACGTCATTATGAAGTTTTAAGTGGGTATATTACTGCAAAGTTTCATCAAAATCCGTTCAGTAGTTTTTGCGTAAAAGAATAACAAACGTCCATCCATCCATCCTCACACACTTTCGCATTTAGGGGTATGAGGAACAGGGTGTAAAGTTCACTCATCCCCCATAGTAAAGGGAGGATCCTCCTACCAGACGGGTGTTATGTCTGGCGGGCAATTGCCCAAGGACTGATGTCGGATAGTCTTATATATATGAATCGCGCGGTAAACTTAAATAGCGCGATGCAGGATCTGTGACGTCAGGTCTTTGATACTTAGTTCGTATGTGGCGGTGTAGATGCCGCCACATCACTCCCCTCCGGAGACCGGAGGTCGATAGTGGGCTGAGTCTTGTATCTTGCGATGCTTGGCAGTGCCAGTTGAGGTTCCAGTGAGTCGGAACCGGGTGCCGCATAGTTCACAGTGGGTCGGAACTGTCTGCGGTGATTGAGGGTGCTTTGAGTTTTGAGTTTTTGAGTTTGATTCCCCAGTGAGTCGGGGTGGCGCTGCGTTGTGATCCAGTGCGTCGGATGTGGTACAGCGCCGGGTTGCTGATGAGGCTGAGGGTAGTGACCAGGAATGCGCGTTCGCTGCATGCTGGTGGTCAGGATACCCGTTGAAGCCGTGGGTGCTGGCTGGCTGTGTGACTCGCCTCACGAAAGCTTGCGGGAGTGATGTTGATGACGTCACGCTGAAGTAGTTGCACGAAGGCTGCGTTGACGTTCATATTCGGGGTCACCAATTTAGGAGTATGAGGAACAGGGTGTAAAGTTCTCTCATCCCCCATAGAAAAGGGAGGATCCTCCTACCAGACGGGTGTTATGTCTGGCGGGCAATTGCCCAAGGACTGATGTCGGATAGTCTTATATATATGAATCGCGCGGTAAACTTAAATAGCGCGATGCAGGATCTGTGACGTCAGGTCTTTGATACTTAGTTCGTATGTGGCGGTGTAGATGCCGCCACACGCATTTATAATATTAGTAAGTAGGAGCACTCCCGAGGAGATATTTAGGACACTGGCAGCCTCATGGATGACCAAGGGCATTGAAGTCGGTAGTTGGAGGTTGACAAACCTCCGATTTGTCGACGACATAGTACTTTTTTGCCCCCACAGCTCTGGAACTACAGACTATGCTTCAAGACCTAAGCACGGCAAGCCTCAGGGTTGGACTCACGATGAATCGGTCTTAAACAAAAACCATAACCAACAGCACTAAGTGTAGTTTCGAGGTAGATGGGCAGGAAACACATGTCGATGAGTACATCTACTTGGGCCAGTTAGTTGCTTTCGAAAACAGGTAACAAAAGGAATTCTATCGCTGCATCGAAAATGCCTGGAAAAGGTACTGGTCTCTGAAGACGGTAATGAAAGGCGATCTGCCGATCTCCATGAAGCGAACACTCATCGATATGTGTATTCTGCTTGTCCTAACCTACGGTACGCAGACCTGGCCTGGACCTGGTCTTACCGAGTCGCAAAAGTTTCTTCTTGGGGTTTGCCAAAGAGCAATGGAACGAAGCATTCTAGGCGTAAAACGAACTGACAATTATCGAAACACTACGCTGCGCTCTAAAACGGGGATTCTTGATGTAGGCAAAAAGGCTGCCAAGCTAAAATGGGATTGGGCGGGTCATGTAAGCCGCATGCATAGCGACCGCTGGGCAACAGTCTCCACACGGCGGGTGCCTGAGGATGGACGGCACCGCCGAGGCCGGCCTAGGAAGAGGAGGCGAGACGACCTAGATGCAAACCGCAAGGGTTGGATCGAGGAGGCCCTGGAGAAAGATGCTTGGAAGTATTTGGGGAGGCCTTTGCTGAGCAATGGGACGGTGTAGGCTAATCGATAAATATAAAAATGTCGTGCCACGGTGCTTGTGGTCGCACTCCTCCGAAACGGCTCGACCGATTTTTACGAAAATTTTATGTTTATTTAGTAGGTATGACAATAGGTCGTAAAGAGGTAGGTATGCAGGTAGGGTAGGTAGATAAGTAGATAGGTAGGGTAGCGTAGGTGGATAGGTAGGGTACGGTAGGTGGATAGGTAGGTGTGCCGTAGATAAGCACTTAGTGCTACCAGTGCGAAACCGGGGCGGGAAGCTAGTATAAAAACAAAAAAATATAAATTGCAATATTACTGTGAAGTTTCATCAAAATCCGTTCAGTAGTTTCTGCGTGAAAGAGTAACAAACATCCATTCATCCTCACAAACTTTCGCATTTATAATATTAGTAGAATAATATAAGTAATTAAAATAAAAACCAATTGCGTAACACACTATCAATAGAAATCTGAATGATTTTATGGATATTGCTAATCCATTGCTTCATTAATTATTATGTTCGAGAAATCTGTCAACAACGTAAATAACGCAATTAATTTTGTTGAACTGTCAAAATGAGACCCATTGCTATTGTAAGTGTGTTACGCAATTACCCCGTTGATATAGGACATCTAACACGTTCCTGTGGGATAATTTCCGACATTCACGAAGTTAATTAAAGCATAAATTTGAATTTTAAAACTAACCGTTATTCTTAAACTAACAAAAAAAGAAAGACTTCTAATATCTAATTAAAATAAAAACTACTATAATATATTTCTACTTTAAATACTACCAAAAAAAATTTATTAGACCATGGCGCGTCATTATCTGGCCCACCGCTCACCCCCGCTTCATTCTTATCGTTGTAACTTTTAAACTATTCTTCCAAATGTCTTAGTTAAAAACAAAGTAATAAAGACAAAGTTTATCTACATTAAATACCGAAAGCGATGAAGTTATGCATTTTGATTAGAATTAACTAAATACTCCAAAATGTGCAATGTAAAAAAGTCTCCATTTTAAATGTATTTATGGCTCACTATTTTAGCTATAATGGCTTCCACATAAAAGATAGATATATGCTGTCGCGGACTTTTATTTAGAACTATTTTAGACAAACAATCCCACGATACATTATCTTCGTATAACTCTAACGGTTTAGGCAGCGCACGCCAAGATAGCTCTCAGAGGGCAGAAATTTTTCCGACTTACTTCATACTTATCGTTATATTATGGCAAAATCAAACAAAATCATTATAAATTGTAGCCTATGTGTTATTCTGATGTATAAGCTAGATCACTGTAAAGTTTCATCAAAATCTGTTCAATAGTTTTTGCGTGAAAGAGTAACAAACATCCATACATCCATCCATCCATCCATCCTCACAAACTTTCGCATTTATAATATTAGTAGGACTTCTGTTCATGCCCAAGACCCGACTAGCGGGACCAAATCTAAGTAGTCTAGTAGTAGTAGTCTAGTCTAGTAGTAGTAGTAGTCTTAGGGTTGTCGAAAATAAACTGTGTGAAAGATATTTTTGTAAACAAAATATCAGTTAGTTGTTACACACGCCATCTATTGAGATATAAGCGAACTAAGATTTATCGTACTACTAATTCTGTGAAGATATTATGGCGATGACGATATATTTATTATAGTCATATTAAAATATTAGAGTACCAATTTAATTTGTAAAGATCACCCAATCAATTTCTATGGGTAGGAACTTTATTTCTTCGTCAAAAAACTTTCTTAAAGTTGGTACGTTACAATTGTACTACAAAACGGGAGTCAATTGCGCATTTGGCCGGTGTTGATGTCTTTTTTTATTCATTTTGCGCACACACAGCGTAATAAATGAGTTCGCATAAAATATTAGCTTACCGCAGGATTCGTAATAAGTTAATAATTCAATTAGTTAAATAAGTTGAAAATTAAACAGGAAATCAACAGTGAATTATTTTTACTGATTGTTGGTACTTACTGCTTACTGCTAACTTCAAGTTCTTCTGCCTGTCAAAAAGTTTTCGACTGAAGTTTGGAGATCGCAACGTAAGTTTAAATTGTTCATTAATTTTATTTAGAGATAATTTTTTCATTAGTGCTACGAGTAATATTATATTAAAAGAATTGTTGTGTTATTTTCAGATTTCAGAGATCAATCTTCAGATCTTCATACTCAATCAGAGATAATAATATCAAGTTATGGGAAACCTGATAAATTGGTAAGTTCATCATTGCGACCTACAAGTACCTACATCTTTTATTATATTAACGTGGTACAGCAAGTTTAAAAAATAGAACTTTACAATCTGCAGACAGATTCAAGTGGGTGTTATTATGTTTTACAGACATGTCCATACATGTGCATCTGATGATCGCGACTATCTGGTATGGACGATGCAATGATTGAAAGCTTCTCTGAATGTTTATCTTATTATGGGAAAGTTTTTTTTACTAACATGGTGTGTCCGCTTCACTGTGATGTGTACCTAACCCGTAACCTTTGGGCATTTCTAACCAAATAATAGGAAAAATTTAAGTTAATTTCATAATTAATCAAATTATAGTCTTCGTAGTGTAACTTTTTTAACAAATTTTTCTTTTGTTTTAGAACCGAGCCACTGATTTCAGGCCAAGAGAGTCTTGAAGAAAGCATGTAAGTAGTGTTTTATTTGCAAATAGTTAGAGTTATAAGCTGTTTCAGTTTCTGTCTTGCAAGAGCAAGTCATTTTTTCATATATAATCATTATATATAATCATATGTAATCATTTTTGATAAGTATAATTATTCTCTCAATGTCAGGTCGTCCTGTTATAATGATGTCAGTAGATAATATGAACGTAACATTAAAATATTTTACAGCATCACCAGTACACCGCACCACCCGTGCCGCTCACATAGTGAGGAGCTTCGGCCGGATGGGGCGCTGGTGGAAGAGCGGCTGCACCTCTACCGGCGCCTCAGCCTGCCAGAGGTGTTTGAGAAGCGGCGCCGGTTGAACCAGGCCGAGCGGGCGGCCTTATCCGAGCGCTGGCGCAATGCAGTCGCCGCCGCCGAGGCCAGAGTGGCCGCCGTAGAGGCCAGACTGGCCGGCAATAAGAAATAGGGAGTTCTATATAAGTTCAATTTCCAATTTTGTTTGGAAAATGAACTCATATAGAACTCCTCAATTTAATGAACTTAATAAAAAAATATATAAAACTAGCTTTCGCCCGCGGCTTCGCCCGCGTGGAGGTCGGAAATTGTCCTACAGGAAAGTACTTCCGGGGAAAAAAGTAGGTACTTTATCCAGGTTATAAATCATCAATTTGCAAATTTCATCCAAATCCGTTAGCCGTTTTTGTATAATTGAGTAACAAACATCCAAACACACAAACATACAAACTGTCACCTTTATAATATCAGTAAGATTACGTCATTATGAAGTTTTAAGTGGGTATATTACTGCAAAGTTTCATCAAAATCCGTTCAGTAGTTTTTGCGTAAAAGAATAACAAACGTCCATCCATCCATCCTCACACACTTTCGCATTTAGGGGTATGAGGAACAGGGTGTAAAGTTCACTCATCCCCCATAGTAAAGGGAGGATCCTCCTACCAGACGGGTGTTATGTCTGGCGGGCAATTGCCCAAGGACTGATGTCGGATAGTCTTATATATATGAATCGCGCGGTAAACTTAAATAGCGCGATGCAGGATCTGTGACGTCAGGTCTTTGATACTTAGTTCGTATGTGGCGGTGTAGATGCCGCCACATCACTCCCCTCCGGAGACCGGAGGTCGATAGTGGGCTGAGTCTTGTATCTTGCGATGCTTGGCAGTGCCAGTTGAGGTTCCAGTGAGTCGGAACCGGGTGCCGCATAGTTCACAGTGGGTCGGAACTGTCTGCGGTGATTGAGGGTGCTTTGAGTTTTGAGTTTTTGAGTTTGATTCCCCAGTGAGTCGGGGTGGCGCTGCGTTGTGATCCAGTGCGTCGGATGTGGTACAGCGCCGGGTTGCTGATGAGGCTGAGGGTAGTGACCAGGAATGCGCGTTCGCTGCATGCTGGTGGTCAGGATACCCGTTGAAGCCGTGGGTGCTGGCTGGCTGTGTGACTCGCCTCACGAAAGCTTGCGGGAGTGATGTTGATGACGTCACGCTGAAGTAGTTGCACGAAGGCTGCGTTGACGTTCATATTCGGGGTCACCAATTTAGGAGTATGAGGAACAGGGTGTAAAGTTCTCTCATCCCCCATAGAAAAGGGAGGATCCTCCTACCAGACGGGTGTTATGTCTGGCGGGCAATTGCCCAAGGACTGATGTCGGATAGTCTTATATATATGAATCGCGCGGTAAACTTAAATAGCGCGATGCAGGATCTGTGACGTCAGGTCTTTGATACTTAGTTCGTATGTGGCGGTGTAGATGCCGCCACACGCATTTATAATATTAGTAAGTAGGAGCACTCCCGAGGAGATATTTAGGACACTGGCAGCCTCATGGATGACCAAGGGCATTGAAGTCGGTAGTTGGAGGTTGACAAACCTCCGATTTGTCGACGACATAGTACTTTTTTGCCCCCACAGCTCTGGAACTACAGACTATGCTTCAAGACCTAAGCACGGCAAGCCTCAGGGTTGGACTCACGATGAATCGGTCTTAAACAAAAACCATAACCAACAGCACTAAGTGTAGTTTCGAGGTAGATGGGCAGGAAACACATGTCGATGAGTACATCTACTTGGGCCAGTTAGTTGCTTTCGAAAACAGGTAACAAAAGGAATTCTATCGCTGCATCGAAAATGCCTGGAAAAGGTACTGGTCTCTGAAGACGGTAATGAAAGGCGATCTGCCGATCTCCATGAAGCGAACACTCATCGATATGTGTATTCTGCTTGTCCTAACCTACGGTACGCAGACCTGGCCTGGACCTGGTCTTACCGAGTCGCAAAAGTTTCTTCTTGGGGTTTGCCAAAGAGCAATGGAACGAAGCATTCTAGGCGTAAAACGAACTGACAATTATCGAAACACTACGCTGCGCTCTAAAACGGGGATTCTTGATGTAGGCAAAAAGGCTGCCAAGCTAAAATGGGATTGGGCGGGTCATGTAAGCCGCATGCATAGCGACCGCTGGGCAACAGTCTCCACACGGCGGGTGCCTGAGGATGGACGGCACCGCCGAGGCCGGCCTAGGAAGAGGAGGCGAGACGACCTAGATGCAAACCGCAAGGGTTGGATCGAGGAGGCCCTGGAGAAAGATGCTTGGAAGTATTTGGGGAGGCCTTTGCTGAGCAATGGGACGGTGTAGGCTAATCGATAAATATAAAAATGTCGTGCCACGGTGCTTGTGGTCGCACTCCTCCGAAACGGCTCGACCGATTTTTACGAAAATTTTATGTTTATTTAGTAGGTATGACAATAGGTCGTAAAGAGGTAGGTATGCAGGTAGGGTAGGTAGATAAGTAGATAGGTAGGGTAGCGTAGGTGGATAGGTAGGGTACGGTAGGTGGATAGGTAGGTGTGCCGTAGATAAGCACTTAGTGCTACCAGTGCGAAACCGGGGCGGGAAGCTAGTATAAAAACAATAAAATATAAATTGCAATATTACTGTGAAGTTTCATCAAAATCCGTTCAGTAGTTTCTGCGTGAAAGAGTAACAAACATCCATTCATCCTCACAAACTTTCGCATTTATAATATTAGTAGAATAATATAAGTAATTAAAATAAAAACCAATTGCGTAACACACTATCAATAGAAATCTGAATGATTTTATGGATATTGCTAATCCATTGCTTCATTAATTATTATGTTCGAGAAATCTGTCAACAACGTAAATAACGCAATTAATTTTGTTGAACTGTCAAAATGAGACCCATTGCTATTGTAAGTGTGTTACGCAATTACCCCGTTGATATAGGACATCTAACACGTTCCTGTGGGATAATTTCCGACATTCACGAAGTTAATTAAAGCACAAATTTGAATTTTAAAACTAACCGTTATTCTTAAACTAACAAAAAAAGAAAGACTTCTAATATCTAATTAAAATAAAAACTACTATAATATATTTCTACTTTAAATACTACCAAAAAAAATTTATTAGACCATGGCGCGTCATTATCTGGCCCACCGCTCACCCCCGCTTCATTCTTATCGTTGTAACTTTTAAACTATTCTTCCAAATGTCTTAGTTAAAAACAAAGTAATAAAGACAAAGTTTATCTACATTAAATACCGAAAGCGATGAAGTTATGCATTTTGATTAGAATTAACTAAATACTCCAAAATGTGCAATGTAAAAAAGTCTCCATTTTAAATGTATTTATGGCTCACTATTTTAGCTATAATGGCTTCCACATAAAAGATAGATATATGCTGTCGCGGACTTTTATTTAGAACTATTTTAGACAAACAATCCCACGATACATTATCTTCGTATAACTCTAACGGTTTAGGCAGCGCACGCCAAGATAGCTCTCAGAGGGCAGAAATTTTTCCGACTTACTTCATACTTATCGTTATATTATGGCAAAATCAAACAAAATCATTATAAATTGTAGCCTATGTGTTATTCTGATGTATAAGCTAGATCACTGTAAAGTTTCATCAAAATCTGTTCAATAGTTTTTGCGTGAAAGAGTAACAAACATCCATACATCCATCCATCCATCCATCCTCACAAACTTTCGCATTTATAATATTAGTAGGATTAGCATTCTTGTCAGTTACGTTACGTTGTCAGTCTACGAGTATACCTAATTTGCACTTTTTATTTTTTTTATTTTTATGAATGGCATCTCGCAGATCAACCTAGAGAGGTTTTGTCTGCTTAACCGGACTAACCTCTGGCTACTTTTAGGGTTTTTAAATCTAAAAGCCTCCAGCCAGGGCGCAATAAATTGCTACTAAACTAAGATGCGACGCTCGCTAAGGGCACCCCCTGCGGGGTACGGGCCTCGGCTTAGGGCGTCGCAATCAGGAGGACAGCAAGTTCAGGGACAGGCTGGATCAAAATATCATCATTATTATTAATCGGGGAATTTAAAGCTGATTGCTCAGCATCATCGGCGCGGGCTGGCATCCCATCGAGACCGGGGAGCAAGGGTCGGGGGGGGGGGGGGGGGGTATTACATCGGGGTCGCGAGCGCGGAGGACCTCTGCGGCGAGGTCGGAATGACGGCGATCGTCTGTATTTGTATTTCTTTATACTCAATACTCAATACTTTATTGCATTCCACATGTAAACTTAAGTGGTAAGCTTATAATTAAATCACATGTCGGGCACAGCAAAATAAGTGAGTTAGGAGAGAGGAAGCACTTTTAATTTATAATTATGACATAGCAGGTAGGTACTTTCTAATATAAATGAATGGTATAAAATATGTATAAGTTAATAGGTATCTATAAGAGAGACGTAGTATTAATTAATAAACGATTTTTTTTTTTATTTTTTTTTAAGTTTCGACTAGGTACTAAAATTATGACTTTATAAGTCTACTAGCTTTCGCCCGCGGCTTCGCCCGCGTGGAGGTCGGAAATTGTCCTACAGGAAAGTACTTCCGGGGAAAAAAGTAGGTACTTTATCCAGGTTATAAATCATCAATTTGCAAATTTCATCCAAATCCGTTAGCCGTTTTTGTATAATTGAGTAACAAACATCCAAACACACAAACATACAAACTGTCACCTTTATAATATCAGTAAGATTACGTCATTATGAAGTTTTAAGTGGGTATATTACTGCAAAGTTTCATCAAAATCCGTTCAGTAGTTTTTGCGTAAAAGAATAACAAACTTCCATCCATCCATCCTCACACACTTTCGCATTTAGGGGTATGAGGAACAGGGTGTAAAGTTCACTCATCCCCCATAGTAAAGGGAGGATCCTCCTACCAGACGGGTGTTATGTCTGGCGGGCAATTGCCCAAGGACTGATGTCGGATAGTCTTATATATATGAATCGCGCGGTAAACTTAAATAGCGCGATGCAGGATCTGTGACGTCAGGTCTTTGATACTTAGTTCGTATGTGGCGGTGTAGATGCCGCCACATCACTCCCCTCCGGAGACCGGAGGTCGATAGTGGGCTGAGTCTTGTATCTTGCGATGCTTGGCAGTGCCAGTTGAGGTTCCAGTGAGTCGGAACCGGGTGCCGCATAGTTCACAGTGGGTCGGAACTGTCTGCGGTGATTGAGGGTGCTTTGAGTTTTGAGTTTTTGAGTTTGATTCCCCAGTGAGTCGGGGTGGCGCTGCGTTGTGATCCAGTGCGTCGGATGTGGTACAGCGCCGGGTTGCTGATGAGGCTGAGGGTAGTGACCAGGAATGCGCGTTCGCTGCATGCTGGTGGTCAGGATACCCGTTGAAGCCGTGGGTGCTGGCTGGCTGTGTGACTCGCCTCACGAAAGCTTGCGGGAGTGATGTTGATGACGTCACGCTGAAGTAGTTGCACGAAGGCTGCGTTGACGTTCATATTCGGGGTCACCAATTTAGGAGTATGAGGAACAGGGTGTAAAGTTCTCTCATCCCCCATAGAAAAGGGAGGATCCTCCTACCAGACGGGTGTTATGTCTGGCGGGCAATTGCCCAAGGACTGATGTCGGATAGTCTTATATATATGAATCGCGCGGTAAACTTAAATAGCGCGATGCAGGATCTGTGACGTCAGGTCTTTGATACTTAGTTCGTATGTGGCGGTGTAGATGCCGCCACACGCATTTATAATATTAGTAAGTAGGAGCACTCCCGAGGAGATATTTAGGACACTGGCAGCCTCATGGATGACCAAGGGCATTGAAGTCGGTAGTTGGAGGTTGACAAACCTCCGATTTGTCGACGACATAGTACTTTTTTGCCCCCACAGCTCTGGAACTACAGACTATGCTTCAAGACCTAAGCACGGCAAGCCTCAGGGTTGGACTCACGATGAATCGGTCTTAAACAAAAACCATAACCAACAGCACTAAGTGTAGTTTCGAGGTAGATGGGCAGGAAACACATGTCGATGAGTACATCTACTTGGGCCAGTTAGTTGCTTTCGAAAACAGGTAACAAAAGGAATTCTATCGCTGCATCGAAAATGCCTGGAAAAGGTACTGGTCTCTGAAGACGGTAATGAAAGGCGATCTGCCGATCTCCATGAAGCGAACACTCATCGATATGTGTATTCTGCCTGTCCTAACCTACGGTACGCAGACCTGGCCTGGACCTGGTCTTACCGAGTCGCAAAAGTTTCTTCTTGGGGTTTGCCAAAGAGCAATGGAACGAAGCATTCTAGGCGTAAAACGAACTGACAATTATCGAAACACTACGCTGCGCTCTAAAACGGGGATTCTTGATGTAGGCAAAAAGGCTGCCAAGCTAAAATGGGATTGGGCGGGTCATGTAAGCCGCATGCATAGCGACCGCTGGGCAACAGTCTCCACACGGCGGGTGCCTGAGGATGGACGGCACCGCCGAGGCCGGCCTAGGAAGAGGAGGCGAGACGACCTAGACGCAAACCGCAAGGGTTGGATCGAGGAGGCCCTGGAGAAAGATGCTTGGAAGTATTTGGGGAGGCCTTTGCTGAGCAATGGGACGGTGTAGGCTAATCGATAAATATAAAAATGTCGTGCCACGGTGCTTGTGGTCGCACTCCTCCGAAACGGCTCGACCGATTTTTACGAAAATTTTATGTTTATTTAGTAGGTATGACAATAGGTCGTAAAGAGGTAGGTATGCAGGTAGGGTAGGTAGATAAGTAGATAGGTAGGGTAGCGTAGGTGGATAGGTAGGGTACGGTAGGTGGATAGGTAGGTGTGCCGTAGATAAGCACTTAGTGCTACCAGTGCGAAACCGGGGCGGGAAGCTAGTATAAAAACAAAAAAATATAAATTGCAATATTACTGTGAAGTTTCATCAAAATCCGTTCAGTAGTTTCTGCGTGAAAGAGTAACAAACATCCATTCATCCTCACAAACTTTCGCATTTATAATATTAGTAGAATAATATAAGTAATTAAAATAAAAACCAATTGCGTAACACACTATCAATCAAAATCTGAATGATTTTATGGATATTGCTAATCCATTGCTTCATTAATTATTATGTTCGAGAAATCTGTCAACAACGTAAATAACGCAATTAATTTTGTTGAACTGTCAAAATGAGACCCATTGCTATTGTAAGTGTGTTACGCAATTACCCCGTTGATATAGGACATCTAACACGTTCCTGTGGGATAATTTCCGACATTCACGACGTTAATTAAAGCATAAATTTGAATTTTAAAACTAACCGTTATTCTTAAACTAACAAAAAAAGAAAGACTTCTAATATCTAATTAAAATAAAAACTACTATAATATATTTCTACTTTAAATACTACCAAAAAAAAATTATTAGACCATGGCGCGTCATTATCTGGCCCACCGCTCACCCCCGCTTCATTCTTATCGTTGTAACTTTTAAACTATTCTTCCAAATGTCTTAGTTAAAAACAAAGTAATAAAGACAAAGTTTATCTACATTAAATACCGAAAGCGATGAAGTTATTCATTTTGATTAGAATTAACTAAATACTCCAAAATGTGCAATGTAAAAAAGTCTCCATTTTAAATGTATTTATGGCTCACTATTTTAGCTATAATGGCTTCCACATAAAAGATAGATATATGCTGTCGCGGACTTTTATTTAGAACTATTTTAGACAAACAATCCCACGATACATTATCTTCGTATAACTCTAACGGTTTAGGCAGCGCACGCCAAGATAGCTCTCAGAGGGCAGAAATTTTTCCGACTTACTTCATACTTATCGTTATATTATGGCAAAATCAAACAAAATCATTATAAATTGTAGCCTATGTGTTATTCTGATGTATAAGCTAGATCACTGTAAAGTTTCATCAAAATCTGTTCAATAGTTTTTGCGTGAAAGAGTAACAAACATCCATACATCCATCCATCCATCCATCCATCCTCACAAACTTTCGCATTTATAATATTAGTAGGATGTATGGTCGTTTTTTTTTTACTATTAGCTTTTGCCTGCAACTTTTTCCGCGTGGATGTCGGTTTGCATACACGAAAGAAGTTGTGGAAGATGTCCTTCAGGCCATCATCATCGTCATGGTGGCGGCATCACCGCTGTGATTAGAATTGGCGGGGTTATGACTAAAACAGTATCATACTTTTAGTCACAACCCCGCTAATATTAAATAAAACCAATGATCTGTATACAAACTTTTTTATTTCGTTTTTGTTTTCTTACCCACGCCCTTTCCTTTGGGCGTGGGATACTGTGCTGCTGGGGTGTCGGCTTGAGGCGAATCCTGCTGAATGCACCGTCTCTTGGCAGACCTATTATCAGTTATTATGGCGGTGCTTTCGGCAGCGCGCACCAAGCCCGACATGCTCATGCGTCTGCATCTGCCGCAGGAGATTGCTCCTTCGGGACCCACTCACTGGGCGATGTATCTTCGTCTTCCTTCCTGACAATAAAAGTAATAATAAGAATAAATTATGTACCTATTCTTTGTTTACGATAATAATAACCTATTATCATTATAAAACTCGACAGTCAGCCTCAGGAATTAAAAGGCTAACAAAATTTAAGGTTTATTTATACGTATAAGGTAGCCCTCCTGGACCAGTAGGGTAAAATTTGAATAATACTTACATAAAAGGGCGTAGGTATACTTTTTTTAAAGTTGCTGAGGAAGTCAACACTTCGATTCTGGCGCACACGTAAAATTTCACAGAGTACTTTTTTTTTAAATTAATTAATTTACCCTCTATGGGTAGGCTAAGTCATCGGACCATACTGCCTAGTCGCACGTATATTGTTTTATTTCGTTAAGAAACTTACTTAAAAAAATTGGGTACTACCGTGTAGAAATTTACACGGCAAATTATTGTCTATCGTCAAATAAAACAAAAATAATAAAAAAAATACAGATAATACCGAAAAATTTCGAAAGTAACTTGGGGCGCGCGTCAACGTCAAACCGCGAGTCAGACTTGACAGTACAACGTTACGTCATTACGGCGGGGGACATATGGAGGATGTCATTTTTTTTTTATATGTTGGCATATCATGTAACGTTCTCTTGGCGTAAGTGTTATGATTTTTAAATACCTAGGAAAATAAATAAAAATACATAAAATAGTGTAGTTTATGTTTTCAATAAAAAATTGTGTGTTTGACAACCCTACGACCCGGCTGGCTGGTTGTGGGCGTGGCTTAGTGAACTCGGATTCGGGTGCTGGGGGCGCTGGGGCATAGGGGTCCCGTTACATAACTATCGCGCCGATGGACTCGACTGACGGGTCAGTGTCAGTGACAGATTTTATGGCATGCTAATTAGTATGCATTTTATGTACTTAGCCGTGAAAGTGTATATATAACAGCTAAGAATAAAAAATTGCTTATAGGAACTGCATACCGGCCCCCTTGGTTAGATTTAGATATCTACCTAGACGCGATCACGGATAGCATCTGTGCATTGGCTCCGTACGATAATATTATTTTCCACACACTTGCTCGTAAAGTGGCTCTTATTGAACCGCTTTTAGATTCATAATGCAGTGTATTAAACACGCGTGCTTTTTACTTTACCATAACGAACTAGTGCTGTAATGCCACAGATAACTATTTACTAGTCGGAGTACCTAGTACCTATACTAGTCCTATGACATGGCAGTATGGAGTTAGTAAGTACTATCATGGCGGCATGGAATTTATATTGTAGAAATTGACTTTGGTGAAGCTTTTTATTTTTGTAAAACATAATACCATACGCAAACCGGGGCGTTAACTGTCTAGTTAACGTAAAAAAAAATAGTCTGGCCATATTCTGTTACAAATGAAAATGCTTTTATTTTTTTACGAAGTAATGTAGGTAATCTTAATAAAACTTTTATGTACAGTAACGGTCATAAGTGGAGTAGCAATTTCACAAAGCAATAGATTGACGCTTCGGTTTAACTTACGACCTTCTTATAATAAGTCATAGACACACACACACTCTCATTAGTTTAACAATTATACTATTTCATAAATTCAACTCGTATTGCATATGTCATGATAGCTAAGTGGTTACCGTATTTGGGTTGACGTGTTCATGCGTAGAGAGTCGTGGGTTCAAATCTCACGCGCGGTGATAGTTTTTTAATGTTTTAAAAATCACTCGAATAATCACGCTATTGACTATATCCTTGTTATGTTCGTCGTGTTCACTAAACTCGCCAAAACTTTATGATTATACCCACGAAGACCTAAATAAAGTTAAATGATTTTATTTATTTATTTATTTATTTGATTTACACGGCTTGAGCAGCCAATTACATAAATCGCAGTATATACATATTATAACAACTACAGACATAACACATAGACGAATAACAAAAATTAAACAACATTGTTTTCACAAAAATGCAGGCACATGACCATTAAATTGGCGAACTTATTGTCGAACAGATCGCAGTCCGGGTTGGCTTCCACGAATTTATTTAGTGCGATCAACACGCGCGGTAGCGGAGACGCAGCACGGGCCATTGTCCGACATGAAGGCACGCTTAGCAGTTGATGTTTTCTGCCACGGAGATAATTATTCGGTGTGTAGAGTCGAATCAGCTCATTATGGATGTCAGGTGCATCCGTCATACCCTTACACACTTTGAGCATAACGCCTATCTGGCCACATGCCCTTCTGGTCTCCAGCATATAATATCCCAGACATCCTAAAAGGAACTTGGTAGGATAGAGGTAGGGATAGTAACCGAGAGTTCTTCTGTAAAGAAAACGCAGGAATGCTTTTTGCACTTTTTCTAGAAGTAGTGCATACTTTGCTTCGTGCGGATTCCATACAGAAGAACTAGCCTCTAGCTTGGTTCGGACAAGTGTGCTGTATAAGAGCCTTATTACATGCTTGTTGCGAAAATCACGGGCATTCCGGAGAACAAATCCTAGCCTTTTAAAAGATTCTTTGGCAACTGTAGAAATGTGAGCATGAAAAGTAAGCTTCTGGTCAAATGTGACACCCAATTCCTTCATATTGGTTGATCTTGTTATTTTAGTACCATTTAATTTGTATTCAAAATCAATTGGGTGTCGCATTCGACCAAAAGTCATTACATAGCATTTAGAAGAGTTGAACTCCATTTTGTTTCGAACGCCCCATTCATATATGGCGTTTATATCGTTTTGCATAGCCTCGCAATCCGTTATGGTGTCTACAACACTAAAAAGTTTGAGGTCATCTGCGTAAAGGAGACACTCTGCAAATTTTGCAACGGCTGGCAAGTCATTTACCATGAGTAAAAATAGCAGAGGCCCGAGTATTGAGCCTTGACTTACACCAGAACGTGTATGGTAGGGACGAGATACGTAGATACCTAACCTTACAAACTGCTGACGGTCACGGAGATAGTCAGCTAAAAGTCTAAGTACATTTGGACAGAAACCAATGGCACTGAGTTTCCGAAGCAAGATATCATTATTAACTCTGTCGAAAGCTTTACAAAAATCAAAATAAAGCACATCCACCTGTCGCTTCTTGTCCAGATGCTTTGATATGTACTCTGTAATTGTCTGCAGATTGGAATCAACAGACCTCTTGCATCGAAAACCGTGCTGGCTATTGCTCAGATATTTTTCAACCTGGGAGTATATAAGCTTATGAAGCACATTTTCGAATATCTTGGCTGGAGATGATAATATAGCGATAGGCCGATAACCTTCAACAGCAGATTTATTGGCAGTCTTAGGTATGGGCGTCACTCGTGAGATTTTCCAGTGGTATGGATATTTGCCTGTCTTTAATGACAAATTAAAAATGTGGCATAGAGGAGCGGAAAACAGTTGTTTAAAATGTTTCAAAATAAAGGGCGGAATACTGTCTGGTCCTATGGAACTTCTTGGTTTTAATTTATCGATACCGTACTGGGGCCTAAGTCTACTAATTTATAAACGTCACAATGGTGTTATAATGGTTAGTTTTTGACAGTTTTTGTATGGCTAATCTGTCAAAAACTAACCATTATGACACCATCGTGACGTTTATAAATTAGTAGACTTAGGCCCCTGGACATCATCGAGAGTGAATTGGAAAATATTTATGTAATTACTGTTTGAATCAGTTTCATGACTATTGGCACATTCTGAATTTAGTTGCGGTATTTCAGGCAGAAACACACTTGCAAAAAATTTGGCAAAAGCTTCAGCAGCTGCTGCTCCTGAGAAACAGTCGCCACCATAACTAACGCTAGGCTCAAAACCCCCTTTCGATCGCAAGCTGTTAACGTGTCGCCAAAATTCGCGTGGATTGCTTTTAATATTATTTTCAATGCGCCTTATATACAAACTGTAGGCTTCTGCAGTACGATGCTTTAAGGAGTTCCTGAGGTCTGCAAAACTCTTGTACTCATCGCTGCAATTGGTCCGCTTCCAGCTTGCATGTAGTTTTAGCTTTAGTTTGATATCCTTAATTATTTCTGACGTAAACCAAACTGGATAACGTCAGAAATTTGCAAGTGGATTTGGCACGACGTTTTTTAGGCATGCAGTCATCGAATATTTTGTAGATGTTACTATAGAATGTACTTACCGCATCTCCAACGTCGCCTGTCTGTAAAACAGGTTCCCAGGAAATTTCAGAAAGGGATAGGTAAAGTTGTTCGAAATTACATTTGTTAAAATTCCAGTCTTTAGCTGGATTTATATTACTCGACTCAATGACATCCGATCCATGAGCTGATTCGACCTTTATCTCAATGTTTAACGGAGGATGATACGCGTCGGGTGGCACAAGTCCACTTACACTATTAACTACCACGTCTTGGATGCCATCCCGGACTAATACTATATCTAACATTCCACCGTGGCTGTTAAGGATTACATTTTTGTCAACAAAAGCACAAAAAGAAACAAAATAGCCATAATAATTTTTAACACAAGTTGAAGCACTATTAAGATTAATGTCACCCATAATAATTATCGATCCTTTATAACTGTGCACAAAACTTTCAACCTCACAGAACCAACGCATATATTCTTCATCATTGGCACTAGGCTTTATGTAAACTACACATATGAGAAATGAATGACCACGCCAGGTAAAAGATGCCCACAGATCCTCCCCACAGTCAGTCTCGTACTCCTGTTTCCTGTGTAGTGCAATGGGTGGTCGCGCCGCAAGCAAGACGCCTCCACACGGCGTATTCCTGTCACGGCGCAGAACACTCCATTCACCACTTTCAAGTTCAGGATCCTGAACGGAAGAGTCCAAGAATGTTTCGGAAACAGCGACGAGGTTATAGTTTGAGATGGCGAGGTTGTTACGCCACATTGGAAGTTTGGTTTTTAGACCTCGAACATTCTGGTAGAAAGCATTGATATGACTAACTTTCTTAGATTGCATCTCCGGGGCCACGAAAGGACTGCAGTTGACTAGGTACTACTATTGTACTGTTAGCGGGTCCAGTGGGACGGACTGGTTTCCTGTAGTTTATCCAAGGTTTAATTTTAGCATTGACTGGCCAGACGTTAACGGAGAAACACTGGTCGTAATGATGAACCGGGACGCCGATTTTATAGGACTTATAATCTCCACGGGGTACAATCTCTTCTATCGTGGCCGTCGGACAGAGTTGTTTGAGATACTGGCGTACCTCCTCAAAACCTGAGGCCATGTTCCATAGATGGATGAATTTACGGGCCTCCATAGCTTTTAAACTAATGAGGGTAGGATCAGCAGTTCTACACAGTGGCGCTTTACTCCGGGTGTTTCGTTTCTTCACAACCGTCCACTCGTCGTTATTAACCTCTGTAGTTCCCGTCAATTCTATATTAACATTATTCTCACTGCTATCAATTGCTTGACCCTGGTGGTTCGCTGTTTCCGATGAATCTACTGCTTGGTGTTTAGATGTCTCAGGCTGGGTGTTCGTTAGGTTTGATTGGCGACAAGAGATGGTAGGTGGCTCTTTTCCTAGAATTTTGACACCCTGAGCTTTTTTCTTCTTTTGCGCGGTAGGAGCAATCAGTGGGCGACTTGTAGGCCCGGGTTGCATGTCACTCGCGCCACTTAAATACATTCCGGACTTTTCATATTTTTCAAATCTCGTGTTTAGTTGCTCTACCTGAACAGCATATCTTTCCAATTTTATTTCATGACTACTTACCAAAGATAATGCTCTGGTTAACAGATCCTTCAAAGTTGCCATCTCAGAACGCAGAGCCGACATAGCGATAGTATGATCGTTATTTACAATATCAGAGTCAATGAAAGAACTACTACTAAGCGCTTGAGTCCTTGTCCTTCTCAGTGTTACATTTGGATCCATCCGATTACAGCCAACAGGGGTGAAACTATTATCTCCACCTCTTTTTTCGGCGCAGCGACATTCGGGGCAGACCCATGAACATATTTCATCCTTATTAGGAAAGTTTTTTTTCCCAGTGCATGCCAGGTGAAAAAGTCTGCCATAATGCTCGTGCTTGCAACCGAGTCGTTCCTCAGTATCGGCAATATCGTTAAAACAAGCAGAACAACTCATGTTGTCTCCAGTAGAGGCGTTATTGCAAGAAAAGCGAAAGTTTTATTCGAACGCTAAAATGTAAACAAAGCGATTGCACGTTTAAAGTTAGTAAAAGCTAGAAGCGTTGATGTACCGTTAGTGTGCAAGCAGTGCGTAGTAAGTGCGCAAACAGTACGGCAATAGCAAGCGGCGACAATGACGCAGAGTAGTTGTGTGAGCAGCGCGCAGTGAGTGCGCGAGTAGCACCGCGATAGCGGCGGCGGGGGTGGCGATAGCGGCGGCGGGGGTGGCGCGGGCGGTGTGCGTGGCGCGGGGCGCTGCGAGCGTCCAAGTCGGTCGAATGTTGATCAAATACGCTTGGTTTTAGGCCGTTATTTAAAATGTTTTTGTTGCAATTTTATTACACTGCACTTATATTAGCCAAATGAACTTCACTGAGCTTCGGTGAAACATGAGGAAGAGTAATCGACAAGTTATTGTTAAAAACTTTTTTACAAAAAATTAAACCGACGAAAAAAAAAATTACTGAAAAGCAAAAAATAAAAAATATACCTTTTAGTGTAAGTAAGTTCCTAAACTAATTTACGTAACAAACTTTGAGTCGGCGCGATCACACATTCAACGAAGATTCATCAAGCTGCCATTATGCGCTATAATTATTTGTAACTAGCTTTCGCCCGCGGCTTCGCCCGCGTGGAGGTCGGAAATTGTCCTACAGGAAAGTACTTCCGGGGAAAAAAGTAGGTACTTTATCCAGGTTATAAATCATCAATTTGCAAATTTCATCCAAATCCGTTAGCCGTTTTTGTATAATTGAGTAACAAACATCCAAACACACAAACATACAAACTGTCACCTTTATAATATCAGTAAGATTACGTCATTATGAAGTTTTAAGTGGGTATATTACTGCAAAGTTTCATCAAAATCCGTTCAGTAGTTTTTGCGTAAAAGAATAACAAACGTCCATCCATCCATCCTCACACACTTTCGCATTTAGGGGTATGAGGAACAGGGTGTAAAGTTCACTCATCCCCCATAGTAAAGGGAGGATCCTCCTACCAGACGGGTGTTATGTCTGGCGGGCAATTGCCCAAGGACTGATGTCGGATAGTCTTATATATATGAATCGCGCGGTAAACTTAAATAGCGCGATGCAGGATCTGTGACGTCAGGTCTTTGATACTTAGTTCGTATGTGGCGGTGTAGATGCCGCCACATCACTCCCCTCCGGAGACCGGAGGTCGATAGTGGGCTGAGTCTTGTATCTTGCGATGCTTGGCAGTGCCAGTTGAGGTTCCAGTGAGTCGGAACCGGGTGCCGCATAGTTCACAGTGGGTCGGAACTGTCTGCGGTGATTGAGGGTGCTTTGAGTTTTGAGTTTTTGAGTTTGATTCCCCAGTGAGTCGGGGTGGCGCTGCGTTGTGATCCAGTGCGTCGGATGTGGTACAGCGCCGGGTTGCTGATGAGGCTGAGGGTAGTGACCAGGAATGCGCGTTCGCTGCATGCTGGTGGTCAGGATACCCGTTGAAGCCGTGGGTGCTGGCTGGCTGTGTGACTCGCCTCACGAAAGCTTGCGGGAGTGATGTTGATGACGTCACGCTGAAGTAGTTGCACGAAGGCTGCGTTGACGTTCATATTCGGGGTCACCAATTTAGGAGTATGAGGAACAGGGTGTAAAGTTCTCTCATCCCCCATAGAAAAGGGAGGATCCTCCTACCAGACGGGTGTTATGTCTGGCGGGCAATTGCCCAAGGACTGATGTCGGATAGTCCTACTAATATTATAAATGCGAAAGTTTGTGAGGATGGATGGATGGATGGATGTATGGATGTTTGTTACTCTTTCACGCAAAAACTATTGAACAGATTTTGATGAAACTTTACAGTGATCTAGCTTATACATCAGAATAACACATAGGCTACAATTTATAATGATTTTGTTTGATTTTGCCATAATATAACGATAAGTATGAAGTAAGTCGGAAAAATTTCTGCCCTTTGAGAGCTATCTTGGCGTGCGCTGCCTAAACCGTTAGAGTTATACGAAGATAATGTATCGTGGGATTGTTTGTCTAAAATAGTTCTAAATAAAAGTCCGCGACAGCATATATCTATCTTTTATGTGGAAGCCATTATAGCTAAAATAGTGAGCCATAAATACATTTAAAATGGAGACTTTTTTTGCATTGCACATTTTGGAGTATTTAGTTAATTCTAATCAAAATGAATAACTTCATCGCTTTCGGTATTTAATGTAGATAAACTTTGTCTTTATTACTTTGTTTTTAACTAAGACATTTGGAAGAATAGTTTAAAAGTTACAACGATAAGAATGAAGCGGGGGTGAGCGGTGGGCCAGATAATGACGCGCCATGGTCTAATAATTTTTTTTTGGTAGTATTTAAAGTAGAAATATATTATAGTAGTTTTTATTTTAATTAGATATTAGAAGTCTTTCTTTTTTTGTTAGTTTAAGAATAACGGTTAGTTTTAAAATTCAAATTTATGCTTTAATTAACGTCGTGAATGTCGGAAATTATCCCACAGGAACGTGTTAGATGTCCTATATCAACGGGGTAATTGCGTAACACACTTACAATAGCAATGGGTCTCATTTTGACAGTTCAACAAAATTAATTGCGTTATTTACGTTGTTGACAGATTTCTCGAACATAATAATTAATGAAGCAATGGATTAGCAATATCCATAAAATCATTCAGATTTTGATTGATAGTGTGTTACGCAATTGGTTTTTATTTTAATTACTTATATTATTCTACTAATATTATAAATGCGAAAGTTTGTGAGGATGAATGGATGTTTGTTACTCTTTCACGCAGAAACTACTGAACGGATTTTGATGAAACTTCACAGTAATATTGCAATTTATATTTTTTTGTTTTTATACTAGCTTCCCGCCCCGGTTTCGCACTGGTAGCACTAAGTGCTTATCTACGGCACACCTACCTATCCACCTACCGTACCCTACCTATCCACCTACGCTACCCTACCTATCTACTTATCTACCTACCCTACCTGCATACCTACCTCTTTACGACCTATTGTCATACCTACTAAATAAACATAAAATTTTCGTAGAAATCGGTCGAGCCGTTTCGGAGGAGTGCGACCACAAGCACCGTGGCACGACATTTTTATATTTATCGATTAGCCTACACCGTCCCATTGCTCAGCAAAGGCCTCCCCAAATACTTCCAAGCATCTTTCTCCAGGGCCTCCTCGATCCAACCCTTGCGGTTTGCGTCTAGGTCGTCTCGCCTCCTCTTCCTAGGCCGGCCTCGGCGGTGCCGTCCATCCTCAGGCACCCGCCGTGTGGAGACTGTTGCCCAGCGGTCGCTATGCATGCGGCTTACATGACCCGCCCAATCCCATTTTAGCTTGGCAGCCTTTTTGCCTACATCAAGAATCCCCGTTTTAGAGCGCAGCGTAGTGTTTCGATAATTGTCAGTTCGTTTTAAGCCTAGAATGCTTCGTTCCATTGCTCTTTGGCAAACCCCAAGAAGAAACTTTTGCGACTCGGTAAGACCAGGTCCAGGCCAGGTCTGCGTACCGTAGGTTAGGACAGGCAGAATACACATATCGATGAGTGTTCGCTTCATGGAGATCGGCAGATCGCCTTTCATTACCGTCTTCAGAGACCAGTACCTTTTCCAGGCATTTTCGATGCAGCGATAGAATTCCTTTTGTTACCTGTTTTCGAAAGCAACTAACTGGCCCAAGTAGATGTCGACGTCCCCCGCGAATAATCCGGTAATGACCTATTACGGGGTTTTTCATGTTATGCGTTTTTCGGCATCTAGAAGTTAAATTACACCATGTAATTTTTTTTCAGAATTTTTCTATCTTTATTTACGAAGATATGAAAAACTACGCGTATATTCCATAAAAATTCATTAAAATGTATTTTAAACGAATAATATGGTTTTAGATCTTTACGAAAAAAAATATCAATATGATTTGACAGTAAACATTGTTACGATATTATTCGGGTATATAGTTTTCTTCCTTATTTAAGTAAGTGCTAGTACAGGCTTATTCGGGGTTTTATTATGAAAACGATTTCCAGCTACATTCATATCGAGTGCTCCTTACACAACCGTTTTCTATATTGATGATCAGTGGCGACGAGTTTCATACCCGCGACTTAGAAAAGTGATTGAAAAAATGTCTCACTTTAGAATTTTGTCGAGTTTTGACCATAACATCCATACATGGCAAAACTATAAGCAACGAATGGAACAATGGTTCATTGCGAACGATGTGGACAACGTAAAGGATCCAAAGGCAGTGAAAAGACGGGCGATATTGCTGAGTGCACTCACGGACAGCACTTACAAACTGGCGGCGGATTCGGCTTTACCGAAAGAGCTGACGCAGACACCATACGAAGACATTCTTACGCTTCTTGACAAGCATTTTACACCAAAAAAATGCGGGTTTGGTGAGCGGTATAATTTCTATGCTGCTACTCAAGGTCTGGAAGAAACATTTTCTCAATGGGCGGCGAGGCTTCGTGGCCTCACTACACATTGCGGATTCCTGAATGTAGAAGAGGCGCTGCGTGACCGCTTTGTTATGGGCATGCTGCCGGGACCGGAGAAGGACAAACTTTTCACGCGTGACCTTCAAGAGTTGACACTGGCAAAAGCAGTGGATTTGGCGGAGAGCGTGCACAGTGCACGTAAGGGAGCAGCATCAGCATCGACGTCGGCGCAGGCGCCGCCGTCAACCGAGGCGCTGTTCAAGATCGCGACCACAAACGAACCCAAACCCAGTGCTAACAAAGAAAAGTGTTCCGTGTGCGGTTATAAAAATCATAAAACGTCTCAGTGTCGGTTTGCTAACTATACATCCCATCCATACAATAGCCATCTACGAAGAATGTGCAAAAAAATAAATTTCGTAGGAACTGGCGGGTCGAGCGAGACTGACGATGACGGTAGGAGGACTAAAATATGTTCACATAGCGGCGAACCTATGACCATAATAGTTTCGATACAAAATATAAAACTAAAGTTTGAAGTCGATACCGGATCAGCAGTCACAGCGATTTCCGAGAAAATGTTTTGTACATCGAACGGAATATCGCATGTGACTTCACCAGCTATTCACCCGGCCAGTAACGGGCAGGCAGAAAGCTACGTAAAGGTAGTGAAGAAGGGAATTAAATCTTGTATATTAAATAATAACAATACCAAGGTATTAAATAACAAATTATGTAAGTATTTATTTGATTACCGGAATTCCATTCATTCGGCAACGGGCTGTTCGTCTGCCCAGTTGGTGTTCGGTCATAAGCTACGATCGCGATTAGATTTAATCGACTCTACTCCTTCTGTCACTCTCGCTCGAAACGTCGAAAACAAACAGTGTTTGCAGTCTGAGGTGTCAAATAGCAACAAGCCAAGCAAATGTTTCAAAATTGGAGACTATGTATTGTATAAAAAAACAATATAAAAAAGCAAGGGTCATGGAATAAAGGTGTAGTAATTAAAAGGCTCGGAAAAGTAGTATATATTGTTAAAGATTGTATAACGTCATGTAATGTTAAAAAACATAAAAATCAATTAATCGCATACAAAGGTACAGCAAGAGTTTCCCACGGAACAGGGGATTGCCCTATTGAATTCGAAGACATCACACCACAAGGAACCTCACCACCTAACCAAATACTTCCAGAGGACGACAAAGAGACAGACACAGGTGGGGAGAGAGTATGGGGAACAATGAATCAGTGGATACAGAAACACCGACTGACAAATCAAAAGAAAAAGATGAAGAATTCCATGAGGCAACAGACGAGACTCATGATGACACTCTCGTGGAGGCAAGGTCATGCCAGACCCCTGTGGGGTCTGAAAGGCAAATGAGTGACGGGAGAAAACTTCGAGCTGTACCTAGGGTAGATTATAAACAATTCTACTAGGAAGTCATCAATCAATCAATCATGTTTATGTTGTCAAGCTATGGGGAGGATTGTTGTATATTAATATTAATAAATATGAGGGTGGTTGCATCCACTCCTATATAAATAGTGTCGCTTGCCAAATAAACTCAGTGTGCTACCAGCTACCCGTTGTTTCACTTGTGTCCGCATACTTATCAGTGGCGACGAGGATGGGATTGCTTTTTACAAATGTTCAGTATACAAAACAAATTACACGAATAATAGCGCAACACGATTTTACCGTTGCCGTCGAAAATATAAATTTACACGAATAATATCGCAACAAGATCTTACTGTTGTCGTCGAAAATATAAATTTACACGAATAATATCGCAACAAGATTTTACTGTTGTCGTCGAAAATATAAATTTACACGAACAATATCGTAAGTGACATTACTGACCAGAGCTTGACCTACACTAATATAGTAAAATGCACCCAGCTAAATTATAACGAAGCCCTTGGGACTACTTAAATTTTGTTGAAATGACCAGATAGCTGAAAAAATTAGCTTCGATATGCGATATAAAAAGTCTCTGATACTTGTTGTTTAATGGAGTTATTAAGTAAAAATGGTTTTTTATTTTTCCTGAACATTTACACTTTTACGATTACCGGATTATTCGCGGGGGGCGTCGATGTACTCATCGACATGTGTTTCCTGCCCATCTACCTCGAAACTACACTTAGTGCTGTTGGTTATGGTTTTTGTTTAAGACCGATTCATCGTGAGTCCAACCCTGAGGCTTGCCGTGCTTAGGTCTTGAAGCATAGTCTGTAGTTCCAGAGCTGTGGGGGCAAAAAAGTACTATGTCGTCGACAAATCGGAGGTTTGTCAACCTCCAACTACCGACTTCAATGCCCTTGGTCATCCATGAGGCTGCCAGTGTCCTAAATATCTCCTCGGGAGTGCTCCTACTTACTAATATTATAAATGCGTGTGGCGGCATCTACACCGCCACATACGAACTAAGTATCAAAGACCTGACGTCACAGATCCTGCATCGCGCTATTTAAGTTTACCGCGCGATTCATATACAAGGTGCAGTTTTGGATCTGCAAAACATTTTAGGAGGTAATTATGTTAGTGATTCTCGACCCGAATCAACAATAATATGGGCAGGTATTTTTTTTTCATTTTATTCTTATTTACGGAAATCGGTAAGTGTAAACTCCCCTTTTTAAAACGCGGCCAACCTGTACGTATCCTTAAACTGCGCTTTCACACACACAAAGAAACGCAACCGACATTTCTTTCATAAATCATCAAAGCACCAACCACCGCCCACTCCCTCTCCCACTAGCCACGCCCCCGCGGTCATCGCAAACGCTTGCATAAATCGGGTCAATTTATTAGTGTAATTGATGACGCCGGTATGTGCATACGCTTGCAAATTCCGCCCCTCAAGTGCGCCTTCGATTAACGGTCGCGATAGGTACCTACTACCTAGTTGTAAAGATGACGGACCAATACTCCAATGTAGAGTTGGTGGAGATGGTCCGCTTGTATGCCATCAGTGGAGACAATGTATCTCGAGCCATCGAAATGTTCGCGGAGTTATTCCCCAATCGGCAACGTCCCTCACACAGGGTAATGCTGGCTGCTACACAGAGACTGCGCGATCATCGGCAGTTCGACGTTCCCCAGCATGCTGAAGGTCGCGGCAACGAAGGCCTGCCTGTCGCCTTGCAGGAAGATATCTTGGAATTCTTCCGGCGAGAGCCACGGGCAAGCACGCGGGAGGCTGGTCGACGGTTTGGAGTGCACCACTCCACAGTGTGGCGGCTACTGCACAAAGAAATGCAGCATCCTTTTCATTACCGCAAGGTACAGGATCTCCACCCACGTGATAACGCCGCGCGAGTTACATTTTGTCGCTGGTTGCTGGAACACCAAGACGCCAACATCCTGTGGACGGACGAGTGTTTATTTACTCGAGTTGGCGTCTACAATGTTCATAACGAACACTGGTGGGCTCACCGCGAACACAACCCGCACGTGACTAAAAGGCATTCTTTTCAAGTGAGGTTCAGTTTAAATGTGTGGGCTGGCATAATAGGAGACCAATTGCTTGGACCCCATTTTATCGATGGTCACCTCACTAGTGCCACATATCTGGAGATGTTGCAATACGTCGTCGAGGAAATGTTGGAAGAAGTTCCCGTGGTAGTGGAACGCAACATGTACTACCAGCAGGACGGTGCACCTCCTCACTACGGTAGGCAAGTACGTGAGTACTTGAGTGGCAGGTTTGGCACCCACTGGATTGGTCGCGGTGGTCCAGTGGCTTGGCCTCCGCGTTCTCCGGACCTCACGCCCCTGGACTTTTATCTGTGGGGAGACGTTAAAAGATTGGTGTACACAGACGAAATCACCAGTGTTACCCAACTACGTGCAAAAGTGATCAGTGCTTTCGACACAATAAAATCGAATGTGTTTGTGTTACGTAAGCTGAAGGAAAATCAGCAACGTCGTGCTAGACTGTGCCTGGAGTGTGACGGTGGAAACTTTGAACAATATCTCCAGGTAACATAAGTAGGTAATTTATTTATTTATTTGTCCATAGACAATAATTTGTAAATACGATGTTAGCTAAATCAACTTGATTAGTGTGAATAAGTTGATTTAAAAATTTTAACTACGCCAAAAATACCTATCAGACAAAATGAATCACTTAAAATCCCTAACACATGGGTACCTAACCTACCTACCCTACTAACCTACCTACTTAACTAGCACAAACTATCTTGATGTATTTCTGTCGGTCCTCAGACCGTTTAAAAGCAGGAAGCAAAATCTTAAATCAACCAATTTAATCTACAAATAAAAACGAAAACCGTCTTTGGGGCAGAATTTACCTACAGAGCGCGCCGACTGCGCCGAGTACCTACATGCCTTATTATTATTATTAGGTGCCTACCTAAATCCCGCGCACGCGCTCGCGATCATAGTTTCACAATTTATTGTGCAACAGGAACTGCTTACGTGCTATGTAAGGTTTATTTATCTCCGCCTATCATTTTATTCATCAGCTGATAGGTAACTAACGACGCCAAGCAACGTAAACTTTTTTTGGGGCAGTTTTATCTAGGTACTTCCTACTATTATTATTTATCGTAATAACCCAGTGGTTAAGGCTTTCTCCTCTCATGCATGAGGTTGCGGGTTCGCAACTGAGCAAGTACCATTGTGTTATTTTTTTAATTCATAATGATGTAAGTACTTTTTAAATTTATCTAGGACATCATTGAAATCCCGTGTTTCGGTAAACACTTAATTAAAGCCTTTGGTTCGAATTGATTTGTAGCTCTCGGACAGTCGTTAGGTATCACATGGGTCGGTACGGGTCAACGACCTTACAGCCCTGCCGTATGGTCGTTGGTACGGGTAGTCAAAAGCCAGAAAGTCTGACAATTAGTCTAACAAATGGGTATCGTGTTATCAAGTAACTGGTTTGTTGAGGTCTGATACGCAGTCGCCCTACGTGATTCACTGGCACTCCATGTAGTGAGCTGCATACAGTTAAACTGAAAGCCGACCCTAACATAGTTGGGAACAGGCTCGGCAGATGATGAAGATTTTCGCATTGTAATGATGCTTAAAAATGAGTTATTATTTAGCGAAATTTAAAGGCTCGTTCACACCGGCGCTACTTGTCGCGCGACGCGACTTTAACAATACAATTTCTAATAAAACTTAACGATTGAACAATTGCCGGTGTCGCGTCGCGCGACAAGTCGCGCCGGTGTGAACGAGCCTTAAAACAATAATGTAGGTACGTTGTGATTTTCAAATTCGAACTACATCTAAGGTAAAATTATTTGCTATAAGTTGCTGTAGCTACAACAACTTGTACAGATCGCGGCACGTTGGTTGAACCTTCGATGCGCAGTAACACAAATGTTCGAGTCTTAATCGAAATGCGGTATGTATGACGAGCATCGCGGGGGCTCCCCGTAACCATAGCAACGACCTTCATTTTAGTTCAAAGTACGTGCCGCGTTCGTTTCGTAGAAATGTGGGCGGAGACTCGTACAGGCTGACGTCACTGGTCATCGCATTCACGCACACAGTGACATGACGCGCGATGCATCGCAATGGGTGATTCTGTTTTTTTGAAGAGGATTATTAAGAGAGTTATTCTGAAAAACAATAAAATTGAAAAATCGGAAATAAAAAGTAATATTGATTATTGACTTGGTATCGTATTGTTATATGATTATTTACGAGTCTCATAACAACCTCCTGAAATGTTTTGCAGGTTCAAAACTGCACCTTGTATATAAGACTATCCGACATCAGTCCTTGGGCAATTGCCCGCCAGACATAACACCCGTCTGGTAGGAGGATCCTCCCTTTTCTATGGGGGATGAGAGAACTTTACACCCTGTTCCTCATACTCCTAAATTGGTGACCCCGAATATGAACGTCAACGCAGCCTTCGTGCAACTACTTCAGCGTGACGTCATCAACATCACTCCCGCAAGCTTTCGTGAGGCGAGTCACACAGCCAGCCAGCACCCACGGCTTCAACGGGTATCCTGACCACCAGCATGCAGCGAACGCGCATTCCTGGTCACTACCCTCAGCCTCATCAGCAACCCGGCGCTGTACCACATCCGACGCACTGGATCACAACGCAGCGCCACCCCGACTCACTGGGGAATCAAACTCAAAAACTCAAAACTCAAAGCACCCTCAATCACCGCAGACAGTTCCGACCCACTGTGAACTATGCGGCACCCGGTTCCGACTCACTGGAACCTCAACTGGCACTGCCAAGCATCGCAAGATACAAGACTCAGCCCACTATCGACCTCCGGTCTCCGGAGGGGAGTGATGTGGCGGCATCTACACCGCCACATACGAACTAAGTATCAAAGACCTGACGTCACAGATCCTGCATCGCGCTATTTAAGTTTACCGCGCGATTCATATATATAAGACTATCCGACATCAGTCCTTGGGCAATTGCCCGCCAGACATAACACCCGTCTGGTAGGAGGATCCTCCCTTTACTATGGGGGATGAGTGAACTTTACACCCTGTTCCTCATACCCCTAAATGCGAAAGTGTGTGAGGATGGATGGATGGACGTTTGTTATTCTTTTACGCAAAAACTACTGAACGGATTTTGATGAAACTTTGCAGTAATATACCCACTTAAAACTTCATAATGACGTAATCTTACTGATATTATAAAGGTGACAGTTTGTATGTTTGTGTGTTTGGATGTTTGTTACTCAATTATACAAAAACGGCTAACGGATTTGGATGAAATTTGCAAATTGATGATTTATAACCTGGATAAAGTACCTACTTTTTTCCCCGGAAGTACTTTCCTGTAGGACAATTTCCGACCTCCACGCGGGCGAAGCCGCGGGCGAAAGCTAGTCTTATATATATGAATCGCGCGGTAAACTTAAATAGCGCGATGCAGGATCTGTGACGTCAGGTCTTTGATACTTAGTTCGTATGTGGCGGTGTAGATGCCGCCACACGCATTTATAATATTAGTAAGTAGGAGCACTCCCGAGGAGATATTTAGGACACTGGCAGCCTCATGGATGACCAAGGGCATTGAAGTCGGTAGTTGGAGGTTGACAAACCTCCGATTTGTCGACGACATAGTACTTTTTTGCCCCCACAGCTCTGGAACTACAGACTATGCTTCAAGACCTAAGCACGGCAAGCCTCAGGGTTGGACTCACGATGAATCGGTCTTAAACAAAAACCATAACCAACAGCACTAAGTGTAGTTTCGAGGTAGATGGGCAGGAAACACATGTCGATGAGTACATCTACTTGGGCCAGTTAGTTGCTTTCGAAAACAGGTAACAAAAGGAATTCTATCGCTGCATCGAAAATGCCTGGAAAAGGTACTGGTCTCTGAAGACGGTAATGAAAGGCGATCTGCCGATCTCCATGAAGCGAACACTCATCGATATGTGTATTCTGCCTGTCCTAACCTACGGTACGCAGACCTGGCCTGGACCTGGTCTTACCGAGTCGCAAAAGTTTCTTCTTGGGGTTTGCCAAAGAGCAATGGAACGAAGCATTCTAGGCGTAAAACGAACTGACAATTATCGAAACACTACGCTGCGCTCTAAAACGGGGATTCTTGATGTAGGCAAAAAGGCTGCCAAGCTAAAATGGGATTGGGCGGGTCATGTAAGCCGCATGCATAGCGACCGCTGGGCAACAGTCTCCACACGGCGGGTGCCTGAGGATGGACGGCACCGCCGAGGCCGGCCTAGGAAGAGGAGGCGAGACGACCTAGACGCAAACCGCAAGGGTTGGATCGAGGAGGCCCTGGAGAAAGATGCTTGGAAGTATTTGGGGAGGCCTTTGCTGAGCAATGGGACGGTGTAGGCTAATCGATAAATATAAAAATGTCGTGCCACGGTGCTTGTGGTCGCACTCCTCCGAAACGGCTCGACCGATTTTTACGAAAATTTTATGTTTATTTAGTAGGTATGACAATAGGTCGTAAAGAGGTAGGTATGCAGGTAGGGTAGGTAGATAAGTAGATAGGTAGGGTAGCGTAGGTGGATAGGTAGGGTACGGTAGGTGGATAGGTAGGTGTGCCGTAGATAAGCACTTAGTGCTACCAGTGCGAAACCGGGGCGGGAAGCTAGTATAAAAACAAAAAAATATAAATTGCAATATTACTGTGAAGTTTCATCAAAATCCGTTCAGTAGTTTCTGCGTGAAAGAGTAACAAACATCCATTCATCCTCACAAACTTTCGCATTTATAATATTAGTAGAATAATATAAGTAATTAAAATAAAAACCAATTGCGTAACACACTATCAATCAAAATCTGAATGATTTTATGGATATTGCTAATCCATTGCTTCATTAATTATTATGTTCGAGAAATCTGTCAACAACGTAAATAACGCAATTAATTTTGTTGAACTGTCAAAATGAGACCCATTGCTATTGTAAGTGTGTTACGCAATTACCCCGTTGATATAGGACATCTAACACGTTCCTGTGGGATAATTTCCGACATTCACGACGTTGTCGAAGTCTCGGTGGCCTAGAGAGGTAAGCGCCCGCTCGATATCGTAGTACGCTTTGAGTCGCAAGATCGATTCCCTCAAAAGACATTCACTTTTTGTAATTTGATGATTTTTATTTTCATTGTTCGGTTCGGTTCAATATGTCTCAAAAATCACCTAAGGGTACCGCAGATCAAAAGCCATCCCGTTCAGAGTCCGACATTCTTAAATTATGTGCAGAAGAAGGCATTACGACGGACATAAAAACTAAAAACATTACCCAGCGCTCAAAGCGTCGCCGCCCTTCGGGTGACCAATCTGACTCATTTAATGAGCTCAGGAACGATCTGAAGGAAATGATCAGAGAATTGATAAGTTCCCAAAATGCACGGTTGGACCAATTAGAGACACATATAATGGAAATTAAATCTCAATACACGAAGATAGAGGAAACGAATTCTGAAATCGAGAAATCTGTAACAAGTATATCGGACCAGTTAACCTCTTTAGAACAAAAAATAACGGGCTTAGAAAATGAACGCATTATCATGGCCACAAAAATGTGTTCCCTCGAAGAGAAAATAGATTTTTTGGACCGAAACTGTATTAAAACCTGCGTTGAACTACGTAACGTACCGAAATTACCACGTGAAAATAAGAACACTCTTTATACTGTCGTACAGCACCTTTCAAAACAACTAGAAATAGACATTCAACTATCGGATATTCGAGATGTCACAAGGTTGCCATCTAAAAAGGAAAGCAAGACCGCTAACATCAGTATTGAGTTCTCTAACACCCTTCAAAAAAGTAATTTCCTGACTTCAGCAAAACACTTTAACAACAAGAATCCCGATAATAAAATTAACTCGACACATTTGGGCCTTGATGTACCGCGCACGCCTGTATACATCACCGAGCAGCTTACTTCGCTGTCCAGAAAACTGTTTTACGTAGCACGAAACTTTGTCAAGGCAAACAACTACGCCTTTTGCTGGACATCAAATGGACGCATCATGATTAAGAAGAACGTTGATAGCCAATATATTATAGTTAAAAGTGAACAACAATTACAGCAGCTTTCATCGCGAAATAGTGAATGACTAGTCGTTCACTTCAGATGTTCATTTCTTTTTTTTTCATCATTTTGTTATTATTACTTTAATTTATTTCTTACTTATAATTTGTTTGTAAATTTTAACACTGTCACACAAATACACACATATATAACTCATACTGTACGTCCTTACTCAACACCCACACCGCACACTTACTACTCCATTACCAGAAACTTAAAAATAATACTCCAGCCTTACGAAAAACTTTTGCCCCTCACCTTTATTTTTAAAAATGCTTGACAATACCATCGCACTAATGGATAACATTGACCTAACTTCTGTATCAGAATCGTACTCTTGTAGTCCAGAGCAGGCACAACTTTACATCAGTCACCCACAAAATTACCTAAAAATTTTCACACAGAACATAAGATCAATAAACCGTAATTTTTTAAGCCTACAAACGATTATTCATAGAATTCCTATAGATTGTGACATTATAGTTTTAACAGAATGCTGGCTATCGTGTTCCAGTAACACAAACATCCCCTATTTAGATAACTATACAATGTATCGTACCACGGAACATTTAAACCAGAGCGATGGTGTCGTGGTTTATGTCAAAACTGACCTCAACTGTAATTGCACAGAATTATCTTTGAATAATTGCGCCACCGGGTTGGTGTTGGAGGTGGAATTAGATATAGCCATACTTTGCATCTATAGATCACCGTCAAATACAAACGTTAACACATTTACTTCTACTCTTAATGACATATTACCCACTTTCTCAAAATTTAAATCAGTTGTTCTTACTGGCGACATTAATCCTACTAATATTATAAATGCGAAAGTTTGTGAGGATGGATGGATGGATGGATGTATGGATGTTTGTTACTCTTTCACGCAAAAACTATTGAACAGATTTTGATGAAACTTTACAGTGATCTAGCTTATACATCAGAATAACACATAGGCTACAATTTATAATGATTTTGTTTGATTTTGCCATAATATAACGATAAGTATGAAGTAAGTCGGAAAAATTTCTGCCCTCTGAGAGCTATCTTGGCGTGCGCTGCCTAAACCGTTAGAGTTATACGAAGATAATGTATCGTGGGATTGTTTGTCTAAAATAGTTCTAAATAAAAGTCCGCGACAGCATATATCTATCTTTTATGTGGAAGCCATTATAGCTAAAATAGTGAGCCATAAATACATTTAAAATGGAGACTTTTTTACATTGCACATTTTGGAGTATTTAGTTAATTCTAATCAAAATGAATAACTTCATCGCTTTCGGTATTTAATGTAGATAAACTTTGTCTTTATTACTTTGTTTTTAACTAAGACATTTGGAAGAATAGTTTAAAAGTTACAACGATAAGAATGAAGCGGGGGTGAGCGGTGGGCCAGATAATGACGCGCCATGGTCTAATAATTTTTTTTTGGTAGTATTTAAAGTAGAAATATATTATAGTAGTTTTTATTTTAATTAGATATTAGAAGTCTTTCTTTTTTTGTTAGTTTAAGAATAACGGTTAGTTTTAAAATTCAAATTTATGCTTTAATTAACGTCGTGAATGTCGGAAATTATCCCACAGGAACGTGTTAGATGTCCTATATCAACGGGGTAATTGCGTAACACACTTACAATAGCAATGGGTCTCATTTTGACAGTTCAACAAAATTAATTGCGTTATTTACGTTGTTGACAGATTTCTCGAACATAATAATTAATGAAGCAATGGATTAGCAATATCCATAAAATCATTCAGATTTTGATTGATAGTGTGTTACGCAATTGGTTTTTATTTTAATTACTTATATTATTCTACTAATATTATAAATGCGAAAGTTTGTGAGGATGAATGGATGTTTGTTACTCTTTCACGCAGAAACTACTGAACGGATTTTGATGAAACTTCACAGTAATATTGCAATTTATATTTTTTTGTTTTTATACTAGCTTCCCGCCCCGGTTTCGCACTGGTAGCACTAAGTGCTTATCTACGGCACACCTACCTATCCACCTACCGTACCCTACCTATCCACCTACGCTACCCTACCTATCTACTTATCTACCTACCCTACCTGCATACCTACCTCTTTACGACCTATTGTCATACCTACTAAATAAACATAAAATTTTCGTAGAAATCGGTCGAGCCGTTTCGGAGGAGTGCGACCACAAGCACCGTGGCACGACATTTTTATATTTATCGATTAGCCTACACCGTCCCATTGCTCAGCAAAGGCCTCCCCAAATACTTCCAAGCATCTTTCTCCAGGGCCTCCTCGATCCAACCCTTGCGGTTTGCGTCTAGGTCGTCTCGCCTCCTCTTCCTAGGCCGGCCTCGGCGGTGCCGTCCATCCTCAGGCACCCGCCGTGTGGAGACTGTTGCTCAGCGGTCGCTATGCATGCGGCTTACATGACCCGCCCAATCCCATTTTAGCTTGGCAGCCTTTTTGCCTACATCAAGAATCCCCGTTTTAGAGCGCAGCGTAGTGTTTCGATAATTGTCAGTTCGTTTTACGCCTAGAATGCTTCGTTCCATTGCTCTTTGGCAAACCCCAAGAAGAAACTTTTGCGACTCGGTAAGACCAGGTCCAGGCCAGGTCTGCGTACCGTAGGTTAGGACAGGCAGAATACACATATCGATGAGTGTTCGCTTCATGGAGATCGGCAGATCGCCTTTCATTACCGTCTTCAGAGACCAGTACCTTTTCCAGGCATTTTCGATGCAGCGATAGAATTCCTTTTGTTACCTGTTTTCGAAAGCAACTAACTGGCCCAAGTAGATGTACTCATCGACATGTGTTTCCTGCCCATCTACCTCGAAACTACACTTAGTGCTGTTGGTTATGGTTTTTGTTTAAGACCGATTCATCGTGAGTCCAACCCTGAGGCTTGCCGTGCTTAGGTCTTGAAGCATAGTCTGTAGTTCCAGAGCTGTGGGGGCAAAAAAGTACTATGTCGTCGACAAATCGGAGGTTTGTCAACCTCCAACTACCGACTTCAATGCCCTTGGTCATCCATGAGGCTGCCAGTGTCCTAAATATCTCCTCGGGAGTGCTCCTACTTACTAATATTATAAATGCGTGTGGCGGCATCTACACCGCCACATACGAACTAAGTATCAAAGACCTGACGTCACAGATCCTGCATCGCGCTATTTAAGTTTACCGCGCGATTCATATATATAAGACTATCCGACATCAGTCCTTGGGCAATTGCCCGCCAGACATAACACCCGTCTGGTAGGAGGATCCTCCCTTTTCTATGGGGGATGAGAGAACTTTACACCCTGTTCCTCATACTCCTAAATTGGTGACCCCGAATATGAACGTCAACGCAGCCTTCGTGCAACTACTTCAGCGTGACGTCATCAACATCACTCCCGCAAGCTTTCGTGAGGCGAGTCACACAGCCAGCCAGCACCCACGGCTTCAACGGGTATCCTGACCACCAGCATGCAGCGAACGCGCATTCCTGGTCACTACCCTCAGCCTCATCAGCAACCCGGCGCTGTACCACATCCGACGCACTGGATCACAACGCAGCGCCACCCCGACTCACTGGGGAATCAAACTCAAAAACTCAAAACTCAAAGCACCCTCAATCACCGCAGACAGTTCCGACCCACTGTGAACTATGCGGCACCCGGTTCCGACTCACTGGAACCTCAACTGGCACTGCCAAGCATCGCAAGATACAAGACTCAGCCCACTATCGACCTCCGGTCTCCGGAGGGGAGTGATGTGGCGGCATCTACACCGCCACATACGAACTAAGTATCAAAGACCTGACGTCACAGATCCTGCATCGCGCTATTTAAGTTTACCGCGCGATTCATATATATAAGACTATCCGACATCAGTCCTTGGGCAATTGCCCGCCAGACATAACACCCGTCTGGTAGGAGGATCCTCCCTTTACTATGGGGGATGAGTGAACTTTACACCCTGTTCCTCATACCCCTAAATGCGAAAGTGTGTGAGGATGGATGGATGGACGTTTGTTATTCTTTTACGCAAAAACTACTGAACGGATTTTGATGAAACTTTGCAGTAATATACCCACTTAAAACTTCATAATGACGTAATCTTACTGATATTATAAAGGTGACAGTTTGTATGTTTGTGTGTTTGGATGTTTGTTACTCAATTATACAAAAACGGCTAACGGATTTGGATGAAATTTGCAAATTGATGATATTTTATAACCTGGATAAAGTACCTACTTTTTTCCCCGGAAGTACTTTCCTGTAGGACAATTTCCGACCTCCACGCGGGCGAAGCCGCGGGCGAAAGCTAGTCTAGATATAAAACCAAATTCTCTTGACTTGCGCTCTCAAGAATACCTCAATATTTTAGCCTTTCACGGTTTTCTTCCCGCTCATACCTTACCTACCAGAGGTCCCAACTGCCTTGATCATATCATATTAAAAACCAAATTATCAACGATCTCACTTGTTTTCAATACCACAACAACTGACCACTACTCATCGCTACTGGGCATGTATGTTAAAAAAAACTAAACTCAATGCTGTCGCTACCTTTACAAAGGTAGACTTTGTTAAACTTGACAAAGCAATGGAAGAAATGGACCTGACGCCCATCTACTCCATAACTGATGCTAATATTGCTACAGACGCTCTGGTAAATGTTCTGAGTGGAGCTATTTCTGAGAGCACTACGGTATCTAAATCACCAGCTAGGAAAAAAATTATAAAACCATGGATCACGCCTGGGCTGCTACGTTGTATGAAACACAGGGATTCGCTACACAAAAAAGCTAAATTATCACCTGGTAATACTGCTCTCGAAACTAGCTACAAAAGATACAGAAACTTTTGTAATAAAATTTTAAAGAAAATTAAAAGACAGTTTGATAGTGAAGAGCTCAATAAGGCTGGTAATAATCCAAAAGTTCTCTGGGAAACTATAAAAAGAATCACAAACACTCTAAAAACACGAAATTCATCCTCACACCTACTAGCACACGACACACCTACTCAATCCTGTAACATAGTAAATAGTTTTTATGTGGAAATAGGTAAGAACCTCGCTGACAAAATTACAAACACCCGCGCCCTGTCACATCCAACCATACCACATAGCACTAATTCGTTATCATCATTCGTTCTAGATGAAACAGACCCGGTCGAGATTATATCTGTGATTAACTCCCTCAGAACTAATGCAGCCACCGGATGTGATGGCATCTCACCTACGATATTAAAGAGATATTCACCCTCATTAGCACCTGTACTAAATTACATCTTTAACCTCTGTTTCCAGACTGCGACTTTTCCAACTTCATTCAAAAAGGCGATCATACATCCAATCTTCAAGGGTGGGGACCAAAAGTCCGTAAATAATTACCGACCCATCGCGGTTCTTACTACCTTATCGAAGGTTCTCGAGCGACTGATCAACAAGAGACTAGTACACTACCTTGAAAAATTTAACTTGATCTCTCCCCAGCAATTCGGTTTTAGAAAGAACAAAAGTACTACTGATGCGGTACAGGAGTTGACGGGGTATATTGTGAATAAACTTAACGCCCACAAAAAAGTTCTCACCGTATTTCTTGATTTGGCCAAAGCCTTTGATACCATTCCGACTTCAACACTTCTAAACAAACTCGAAAAATTAGGTATCAGGGCGGTTTTCAAAAAAAATGTTCGTTGCGTAATGGAATTCCACCCAGAAAAGAATAGAACAATATTGAAATTAAACAAGTTATCGGCCAACGAGTTAAATCATGTTTAAAAAAACAATAAAATTTAATATAATATGTTTCTAATTTAATGAGAAATACATATTTTAAGGAAGGATGGTAACTAAAAAGTTCCGTTACGTCACAAAGTTTAGATTGATATTAAAACTCAGTGGTAAATCAAATAATATTACTTTTTATTATAATATATTTTAACAAGAACAGTCTTCAAAATCACAAACTTATAATTAGTTATTTAGATAAAATCAACACTTTTTCTACGAAAACTATTCCTCTACGTTACTTTATGGCACGTTTCATTGCACAGTCAAGCCTCTACTTTGGCACTTTTCTATAAAATATGATATAAAAAAATATGTTTCATAAAACTTTTAAATAATATTATTATAAACAATTTAAATCAGAATAGTAATCATATGAGAATATTTTTAAATTAAATCTAAATATCACCATGAAAGTAGGACAAGTGACGTTAATGGAACAAATCGTCACGTTTAGGAATTATAAGGCACAGTTTACATTACTTAGAATTAATCAATTTTAAAACGACAATCAAGTAAAGTCATTTAAAACACTCTAAAATTACATTTTTAGGAATTCTTAAGTAACGTACATTCGTATTCGTAATTTCAACGACGTCTTTAAAATCTTTTAAAAAAAACTGTCATTATTATTTTATTTTTTTCTTTGTGTAGATTCGTTCGTAAAGTAATGAAATTATTTATTTGTACGAACGAAACTATGAAAATTTACAGCATACCGAGAAGTCGGTTATGAAAACCATTAACCATTTAAGAAAAAAAAAATACGACATTTACTCATCATCACCTAAGCACACTGGACAAATATAATCAAATGATGTAGTACCACTGCATGATATGCAAACCCATTTGCTGCATACCATACACTTAGCCATTTCTTGCAGAATGAAACTTTGGCGAGTTTTACAAACATGACAAGGAAATGTTCTCGATGATGCATTACGTTTCCCCATTATTATTTTCTGATTCTCAACTTTTTCTTGTAATATCTTTCTTGGGTTTGTTTGGGGTTTATTAGCATATTCTTCAAAGTGTACTTGCAGAGGTTTGAGCACCTTTACCTTTTTAATGGGTGACGTAAGTTGAATAGGATCGCTATCTAGATTTTTGTGAATTCCGTTAACGGTCGGTGGAAGATGAGGTTTAAGAGTGGAATATTCTGGAGAAACAATTAGTGGTACGGCTTCTGTACCTTCCAAAAAGGGACATTCATCAATTAGGAAATCGGTCTGAAGCAGTGATATAGACGGTTCTGGGCTTGAATTTAAAGGTGGTCCTGGATCTGCACAATCAAGAAATGAAAGGTTTGATAGCTCATTAATCGTATCATCACTTACAGGTGCTACAGTAATTGGTTTCGACTGATCCGTCAATAAATGTGTTTTGGGATTATAACAGCTGCACAAACCTCGCATTTCACCACAGAAACAACTTAATTCACGGTATTGGATCTCATGGGGTCGAACAGAAATTACTTGATGCAATTGCATTGTTCCAGGTACGGCGCGCAAACCATCAGGGATTAGTTTTTTAAAATTGTGTATGTCACTGTCCAATATGTAAAGACACTTTACAGACTTCATAGTGTTTTGCAAAACATGACACGCTTCAGTCGCATTGGTAATATCATGACCATACGATACTCTTTTGTCAAGCTGTCTTTTTACAGATCCTCCGATGCCATCTGCCATACTTTTTCCATGTCCTGCTTCAGAGAATGACCAAGTTGAGTAGGCTAGTTTTAATGTCTGTGTGAACAAATTAAGTAAATAGAATTTTTTTTTCTGTCTATATTGGGTGCTAGGCCCGTCGGAAAAGAAATGGATTATTTGTGCGTTTGGAAACTCCTCTTTAGTCAGTTTTAAAACAGGCATAAGATGTGCCCAAATAGCATGAGGCTCGTGACAGTTATCGTCGGACACCGTGACAAACGACTGCGAACGCTCATTTCCAAAAATCACACCACAATGCAGACTAATTGCATTTTTGGACGCACCAAAGTGCATCGACTGAATTTCTTCGCTGTATTTGCATTCGTTATTTTCAGAGAAATCACACAAAATACCAATTTCTTCCTCTTTCATATTAGTGACACAAGCTCGATACTGACGTTGTTGCTCTATCCAATTAAAGCAATGAGTTTTAAATGCAGGCAATTCTTTTTTAAACTCCGCGATAAGTTCTAGTACAGTACCTATTATTTGTTGTTTAGTAGTCTTTTTTGTCGTCATTTCTTGGCCTGATTTTACATATGTATGAATCACCCTACCCCATTTGAACCAAGCTACCTCATCGTGCAATTTGTCTTCACTGTATTGAATTTTAGCTATTTTGCATTGAATACATTTACTGTACATGCAGTCAAAAGATTTAGTGTCACATGCGATTTCGTTTAATAGCTCAGTAATGCTTTTGTGCGGTATGACTTCTTTGAGTTTTAGAGCATTAAACATGAATTCTATATTACTGTGCTTGATACACATACATGTGTTTCTGGTTGTTGCACTTGGTGAAAGTACGTAATATGGTTTATACCTGAAAAATGTAGTAAAACTATGCTTTCCGCCTTCATCTTTGTAGATTTTATAAAGGTTTTGCATGGTATCGACTAGATATCTGATCTGCACTTTTCTTTTATTCTTCGTCCTCGTTTCACGTTTACCTGCAGTGCTTCTACTAATATCATCACGATTGTAAAACTTCTCCAAGTCCTCCACAATACTTTTGTTCAGAGGTCTGCTCTTGAAATTGGTTTTCCTTACTTGACCTTTAAGTCCCAACAAGTTTCGTTCCGGTTTTCTGTTCATTTTTTCACCTACTTTTAATGCTATACTTTTAATAACTCTTTTTTCTGGAATTTTCTTGCAGTCAGTGTATGCTTCACGTATTGCCACTTCCATGACTTCTTGCCGCGCTTTAAGCTTATCGTTTTCAGTCTGTAGTAAATGCATTTCCTTTTCGTGTCGTTTTGTCGCTCGGTAGAGCTTCTTCCTTATATTGTTTAGAGCTGTTTTATATTTTTGTATATTGTTCAGAGCTATCGTATAACTTTTACTTAATTTTTTCAATTTTATTTTAAACAAACGAGGAACTGCATTGCCTGTTACAGCTGACTGTTGTTCTGTTTGAGCCAATTGTTGTCTAGCTGCAGCCTCCCCTTGTCCTAATGACTTCTTCTTGTTTTCTTTTTGATTTCTTTTTTGTTCTCTCCATCGCTTTCGTCTGGCATCTTTTTCTTCTTCAGTTAGTTCGTTTATCTTCTTAAAATGCTTCTTCAGTCTTTTAAGTTCCTTTTTTTTATGAAGTTCGTGCTTTACTGGATCCTGTTTTATTTTTTCCCTGTATCTTTTAGACCGCTCCGCTGCCGTCAACACCATAATCTGGTGAAAAAAAAATAGTCTAAAGCTGCATAATTTACGTTTAACTATCGAAAGTAGTGATTATTACAAAAATCTGTAACTATTCGATCGATGAAATTATTTAAATTAGACCTTAATGCTTTACACTAAAAATAATCAATCAATGTCTGAACCATTTAAAAACATTTTTTTATGTTTAAAAACTTTTCTGATTGTAAAAAGTACATCGACGTGTGTAAACCATGCTTTAAAATTCCACTACGTCACATTTGGCGTTCCGCTAGTACAATACGTAGCGTAATGGACGTGACGTATGATGACTTCACAAAAACAAACACAAGAAATCAACAATTTACATGAAATTTAGGGAAATGTTTCACTTAATTCCGATTAAAGACAGTTTTTTCTAATTAGCTATGAAAAGTTATAAGTCAAACAAACATTACTTACTTAATAAAATCAAGTTCGTAGTGGAAAATACGAACAGGACTTCGTGACGCCCGACCGCTCACTGTCGCTTTTAGACAAAACTGCTGTCATTTAACAAATATGGCGGATATTTGCGTTCTAAAATGTTGCCAACACTAAAAAAATACTCTTAGTTCATTCAATTTTCTACTCAAAATCAGTAAATTAGTGTAGCGTATATGGAATTTTCCATCAACGTTATTTTGAGGGACAAGATAAAACGTGTATTTTAAATAATTTTGTACTCTAGCCCCTTATGAATTAAGTTTATTATTCAATTTAGATCATATAATCCTACCATATAACATAAAATTACTGAACAAAAGGTCAGATAACAGTGATATTTTACGGTCGGAACTTTACAAAACCTGCGTGGGACACGTCAAAGATCATCTGTCATCTTCCTGATAATGATTGATTTAATCAATATTACACAGATTTTCGTGCTTCTGAATATGTTAATAATACATTTTGAACGTATTTTGTCGTTTTCTAATTAAAACACTAAGTTTGAACTGCATTTGACTGAAGAATAGAGGCTTAAAGTCGTAGGACACGCAATTTTCTTATGAACATTTTTTTTGAAAAAGACCCATCAGGGGCCTACAGTTACAGTTCTTTCACAGTTATCTTACAAATCGGACACAGTCGGTCAAAATAGGTGACCACACAAGTGATAATCTTCCAATTTGTTACGGTGTGCCACAAGGCAGTATCCTTGGGCCGACCTTGTTTCTTGCTTTCATTAATGACCTTTGTAATTTACACATCACTAATGCTAACATTGTGTCATTCGCAGATGATACTGCACTTACTTTTTCAGCCAACTCGTGGTCAGAGCTCCAGATCTCAGCACAAAATGGCTTCAATTCTGCAAATGAATGGCTACTTTCTCACACTCTCACATTAAATACATCAAAGACAAAGTTTATAACCTTTTCTACTTCACCTAAGTCACAGCCCGAAATTCCAATTCTCATAAAAGCTCACTCCTGCCGCACACATTACCAGGCAGGTCTACCCTGTCAGTGTCCTCTTATTACACGCGTTGACAATATAAAATATCTGGGCATAACATTAGATAAATTTCTTAACTACAAAACTCACATCAATCTTCTTACAAGCAGGGTTAGAAAACTCATTTATGTTTTTAAAAATCTGAGACACGTCGCCGCGTCAGCTGTAATACGTACTGTCTACTATGCTTTATGCCAATCTATTGTGACGTATGGTATTGCATGTTGGGGCGGCGCCGCTAAGACGACAGTGAAACAGCTAGAAACGGCCCACAGAGCAATATTGAAGGTAGCCACGTTTAAACCGATTATGTACCCAACAACAACCCTCTACAAAGATTGGAATGTCCTTAACGTTAGACAACACTTTGTCTTGCAGACCATTCTTCTACAACATCGACTAACACCTTTAATTACAGTCACGAAACGTCGGAAAGATATGGTCTGCACTATCCCAGCACCGTACTATAGATTCACGAAACGATTCTTTTTTTACCTTGGTCCATATTTGTACAACAAGATAAACGCAAACTTACAGATTTATAGCCTACCATATTCTAAATGCAAAACTGCCGTCCGTTCGTTTCTGCTTTTAAAAACCTATGATGAGACTGAGGATCTCTTAAAATCTCTCTCATAACTTCTTGGCTCAACATAACCGTTTAATAGCCCAATAGTAATTTCTCAAACACATACACACATACCCACACCTCCACGCGCTTATAAACCCGCACTTACGAACACCAAACACTCACACACGCAGTACACAAACAACAAACACTCACACATACATCACGTCTCACTTAAAACATTCTCTTTTTTACTATGATTTTATACTTACTTTTTTTTATAACCATTTTTTTTTCTTTTTCTTTTTTCGTATTTGTAACCAATTACAGTATTAAATTAATTCGTATTATTCTAGTTTACAAGATTGATAAAAATGTATGTAATTTAACTAATGACTTGATTTAGGAGTCAACACGTAGCATTCTTTTTAAGATTTCTATCGAGGGAGGCAAACTGTCTCTCCTTAACACAGGTTGCT